>PVIH01018592.1:0-30825 GCA_004025045.1 Sigmodon hispidus
GAAAAATGATCAGATGTGGTGGGAGGGGGAAGAGACCTTCAATAAGGATATACAGGGATGGAAAAAAAATTCAGAGGGAAAGCTGAACACAAAGAAAATATATGTGTAGTAATCTTATTTGCATTTCCACCCTTGATAAGCCATGCTTATGATTATTATCCTCTGTATAGTTATTGTTAACTCTTCGGCATTTTTTTAATTTTTTTTTACTGTTTTTTTGATAAATACAAAATAAAGAAAAAAAGAAAACAATTAGGTAAAAGACAAAAAAAAAAAAAAAAAAAAAAAAAAAAAAAAAAAAAAAAAAAAAAAAAAAAAAAAAAAAAAAAAAGAAGTGAAGATCCAGACATTAACCCAAAAACCTTTGAACGCCTTATCTTACAAAGAGGCTCAAAACATTCAATGGAAAAAAGATAGCTTATTTAACAAATGGTGTTGGCATAGCTGGATGGAAGTGTGTAGAAAAATGCAAATAGATCCAAGCCTGTTACCCTGCACAAAACTCAAATCCAAGTGGATCAAAGACCTCAACTTAAACCCAGCCACTTTGAACTTGATTGAAAAGAAAGTGGGAAATACACTTCTATGAATTGGCACAGGCGACCACTTCCTAAATATAACACCAGTGGCACAGACACCAAGACCAACAATCAATAAGTGGGATCTCCTGAAGCTAGGAAGCTTCTGCAAAGCAAAGGACACTGTCAATAGGACAAAACAACAGCCTACAGAATGGGAAAAGATTTTCACTAACCCTTCTAGTGATAGAGGACTGATCTCTAAGATATATAAAGAGCTCAAGAATCTAGAGCCCAAAACCTAGAATAACCCTATCAAAAAAATGGGGTTCAGATCAATAAAGGGAATTCTCAACAAAGGAACTACCAATGGCTGAAAGGCACCTGAAAAAGTGCTCTTCATCTTTAGCCATCAGAGAAATGCAAATCAAAACAACTTTGAGATACCACCTAACATCTGTTAGATTGGCTAAGATAAAAGGTACAGATGACAGCCTATGCTGGAGAGGATGCGGAGCAAGGGGAACACTCCTCCATTGTTGGTGGAAGTGTGAGCTTGTTCAGCCACTTTGGAATGCAATATGGCAGTTTCTCAGAAAATTGAGAATCAATCTCCCCAAGGACCCAGAAATACCACTTCTGGGTGTATACTCTAAAGAGGCACATTCACACTCCAAAGGTATTAACTCAACTATGTTCATAGCAGCATTATTTGTAATAGCAAGAACTTGGAAACAACCTAGACATCCCTGAACTGAAGAATGAATTAACAAACTGTGGTACATCTACACAATGGAATGCTACTCAGCAGTAAGAAAAAATGATATCCTAAAATTCACAGGCAAATATATGGATTTGTAGAATATCCTCCTGAGCGAGGTATCACAAACTCAGAAAGATAAGCAGGGAATGTTCTCACTCATTTGTGGTCTCTAAACAAACAAACAAGAAAAAAGCCAACCATTCCCAAGCTGCAAATCACAACCACTGAACAGCTTGGGATCAGAAACTTCCTGGACTGACCCTTTGGGTCCCACTCCTACTATAGGAACACCTGACTCACTCTTGAGGGGGGCGGACAAAATTGGATTTGCCAGGAGTGGAGACTGATCTTAGCATTATTGGGTCAGTGGGACCATAGGACTGTCTGCTCCCTGCCCAGGGAGGGAATGGGGAGTTGTGGAGAAGAATAAATGACCTGATGTGGCAGGAGGGGGAAAGGACCTTGAATAAGGATATACAGGGATGAAAAAGAAAAAATTCAGATGGAATGCTGAACACAAATTAAATATATGTGTAGTAATATTATTTGCAATATCACCCTTGATAAGTTATACTTATGATTTTTATCTTCTTCATAGTTATTGTTAACTTATCAGCATTTAAAATCATTTTACTGTTTTTCTTGATAAATACAAAATAAATAAAGTAGGAAAAAAGGTATTGCTTTGTTATTTATCTATTCTCTTGATTAGAATGAAGTGCATATATTTATCTCCTGTGATTAATTTTAGTTTGATGTCTATTTTGTCAGACATTAGGACAATAATACCTTTTTGTCTTCTTATCTCATCTTATTGGAAGATTTCTGTCCGTAACTTCTTGTTAAGATGTTTAAAAAATATGTTTTTTTTTTCTTCTTTGTCTTTAAAATTCATCTGTATTTTTAATTTTTCTTTTTAATTGAAAATATATTTTTATATAAAATTTAAAGATTATGCTTATCTATCCCCAACTAGTTCAAGATTCTTGTTACTATCCCCAACTAGTTCAAGATTCTTCTTACATTACCTCCCATTCATTCCAATGCATTCTTTGATTAAAGAATTTAGGCGTAATATTGAAAGTATTGTGAAAATACATCTCTTAATTCAGATAAATAATGCTATTGATTTTTGTGTTTTAGATACTTTATCAAATTATAGGTTTGTATTTCTTTCCACACTCTTTTGTAATGATTAGATCTTTATTCAGCCCAAAATATTGCTTCATTTATTATCTTTAGATTTATTTGTTACATTTTAGTGATTTCAGATTTTTATTCCATAAAAATGTCCTTTAATCTTCAATTAAGACAGATACTACTGCTAAGTACATAATTTTAGGCTGGTCACAATAATTTTTTACAACAGAAAATGAAATCTTCAAGATCCTCTTGCTTACAAATTTTCTATTGATAAGTAAGCTTTTATTTTGATGGGTTTACTTCATATGAAACTTATTTTTTTGTCTGTGAGTTTTAATAAACTCAATTATACATACTAGTTTCTTACCTATGAATTTTCTTAAGATATTTACTTTTAATCTATTTGGTATGTTGTATAATTCTTATATCTCTATAGGTGATTTTTTCTTGGTTTGGTGAAATTTTATCATAGTTAGTTTAAGCCATTGAATGGGATTCTTATTCTTCCTCTATGCCTAATTTATAAGCTTAGTTCTTCTATATGTTTCATAATTCTTAACCTTTTTTTCATATTCCTACCTTAATTATTTGTGTATAGTCTATAATTTGTTTTTGAATAGATATCCTTTTTTCTTCTTCATTCAAATTGTCTGTGTATCTTGTCCCATAAGCTACTGGAAGAAGACTCTCTGATGATGATTTAGCTAGCCATCAATTCTATGCATATAGAATATCATTTGGGAATATTTTAATTCCCTTTTTCCTTTTGTGTTTGATTCTTTTCTAGGATACTGAACCTTCTATCTTCTTGATCCTGGTCATTTTCTCCTTCCAGGCATCATGTTCCTTTCCTGTCATAAGCTTTAGTTTGGAACAGTCACTTGTTTACTGTTCCAACAAATTTAATCCAATATTTTCACAGTAAGTCTTTCAAGTTGTACAAGATATGGATCATAAATTATGTGGCTGGATTGGTATTCCAGTCTTACCACTGGAAGCCTAGCCAGATTATAGAAGATGGTTGGGTAGAACTCCACATCTTTAATAAATAAGAGTCCTCTCTAGGGTCATAACAAATATACAGATGACAAGTATACTGAGAAATAAATGAAGGAAAAATTTTCATTAATAATATCGTAAAATTTTAAGTTTCTTAAAATCTCTCAGACCAAGAAAGTGAAAGTATGAATGATAAAAATTATTAAGACATTGATTAAAGTAATAGAAGCTGACACTGGGAAATTGAAACAATATCAATGTTGATGGATTTGTAGTAGAATATAAAAAGAACAGTTATAACAAAAACAATTTTCATATCCAAGTAAATTCTTCAACAAACTTTAAAATAATCTTAAGCTTGTCAGAGTAAGCAGTCATTCTTTGATTGATTGCATTTCAGACCCACATTTTGAGATGAAACTTGTATGTTACATTGATTCAGTAGCAAGTATACCACCTTAGATATTCCTAGAGTAACTCCAAATCATATTGGTCTGACAAAGAAACATAAAAATAAATGTATCATATTGACTTTTTGATATACTCATACAGCAGTGCATCACTAAGATATCCTCAGTGAGGATTCATGTTGCAGCAAATGGGAACTAAGGAAAAGACCTACAACTAGACAATTAATAGCGACAGAGAGACTTTGGAACAGACAGTCTTGCATTGAATGTCTTCATTATAACTCTGTCATAACTTTTATATTTTGGTTTCCAATTTTTTGCTTTATTTTTTGTACGTATGTATGTGTATATATGTGTGTGCATGTATATGTGTATTTTTCTTGTGGTTTGTTTTGCTTTGTTTCATCTTTGTTGTTTGTTTTGTTTGTTTGGTTTCTTCAAAAACAAAGATAAAACAAAGGCCTAGAGCTTGATGGGAGGATAAGTTAAAGAATTTAAAGAGTTGACTAATAAAACTCACGATAAAATATAAGCTATAAAATTATGAAGATATAGTACTATATAAAGCCAAACTATTTTATATAGCAAAGAGGCAAATAGGTAGCCTTCAAATCTGAGGGGTGTGGGAATTTATCATTCATATATTTAAAAGTATGCAGTAGAATTAATTAATTAATTATTTAAATAAGAAGTCTCAAAGCAAAGGAAATATATACTTCAAATAAAACTGAGCCCCAAACCCTTAATAACCCAATTGAAAAATAGGGTTTAGAAATAAAAAGGGAATTCTCAGCAGAAAAATTAAAAGTGACTGAAAAACACATGAAAACGTCCTCAACATCTTTAGCCATCAGAGAAATGCAGATCAAAACAACTTGGAGATATTACCTTACACCTGTCAGAATGGCTAAAATTAAAACCACAGATGACAGTCTATGCTGCAGAGGTTGCAGAGCAAGCAAGTCCTCCATTGTTGGTGGAGTGAAAGCTTGTTCAACCACTCTGGAATGCAGTACCAAGATTTCTCAGAAAACTGGCAGTTAATTACCCCATGGATCCAGCAATACCACTCTTAAGCAGATATCCTAATGTTCCACATTTTTACCTGAAAAGCATTAGCTTCACTATGTTCAAGGCAGCATTATTTGTAATAGCAAAAACCTGGAAACAATGAATTTTTTGTTTGTATTTTCTTCTATTTCAGTGAGGGAACTTTTCATATTCTCTTTGAAGGTTTCAATAATCTTCATAAAGGTATTTTTGGTGATGTTTCCTTCTGATTACTCTTCACTGCTCTGTTCAGGTTTTGTATTTGTAGAATCATCCACTTGCCTTGCTATTCTTTATATTGTTATATGTATTCTTGCACTGGTGTCTGCCCATGGCTTTAGTGGTTCACAAATACTCAGCTACTAGTCAGTTGTGGCTAGAGGTCTTGTGTGAATCCCTGAAAGGCACTTGAAAATGTCCTCAACTTCTTTAGCCATCAAGAAATGCAAATCAAAACAACTTTGAGATACCACCTAACACCTGTTAGATTGGCTAAGATAAAAGACACAGAGGACAGATTATGCTGGAGAGGGTGCGAAACAAGAGGAACACTCCTCCATTGTTGGTGGGAGTGTAAGCTTGTTCAGCCACTCTGGAATGCAGTATGGTGGCTTCTCAGAAAACTGGGAATCAATCTCCCCAAGGTTCAAACAATGCCACTTCTGGGAATATACCCTAAATATTCACATTTGTACATCAAAGACATTAGCTTAACTATGTTCATAGCAGCATAATTCATAATAGCAAGAACCTGGAAGCAGCCTAGATGCCCCTCAGCTTAAGAATGGATTAACAAATTGTGGTACATTTACACAATGGAGTACTACCCACCAGTAAGAAAAAATTATATCCTAAAATTTACAGACAAATGGATGGATTTGGAGAATATCCTCAAGAGTGAGATATCAGAAACCCAGAAAGATAAGCAGGAAATGTACTCACTCATTCATGGATGCTAAACAAACAAACAAGCAAACAAACAAGAAAAAATAAAGCATTCTCAAGCTGCAAACCACAACCACAACTGTGGTATAGAAGGGCTACTGATTTCTTTGAGTTAATCTTGTATCCTGCTACATTGCTGAAGGTGTTTATCAGCCATAGCAGTTCCTTGGAAGAATTTTGTGGGTCACTTATGTACACACTCAGATCATCTGCAAATAGAGATAGTTTCACTTCTTCTTTTCCAAGTTGTATCCCCTTAATCTTCTTTCTCTCTTTTATTGCTTTAGCTGAAACGTTGAAAACTATATTGAATAGATAAGGGGAGAAAGGACATCCTTGTCTAGTTCCCAATTTTATTGGGATTGCTTTGAGTTTTTCTACTTTAAGTTTGATGCTGGCTGTCGACTCCTTATAAATTGCCTTTATTATATTTAGGTATTCTCCCTGTATTCCTGATCTCTCCAATGCTTTAATCAAAAAGGAGTGTTGGATTTTGTCAAAGGCTTTTTCAGCATCTAAGGACATGATAATGTGATTTTGTGCCTTTAGTTTGTTTTATGATAGATAACGTTTACGGTTTTTCATATGTTAAACCATCCCTGTATTTCTGGGATGAAGTCTACTTGGTCGTGGTGGATGATATATTTTTATGCATTTTTATATGTGGCTTGCTAAAATTTTGTTGAGAATTTTAGCATCAATATTCATGAGCGAGATTGGTCTGTAGTTCTCCTTCTTTGTGTGTCTCTGAGTGTATTGGATATTAGGGTAATTGTGGCCTCATGAAAAGAATTTGGCAATATTCCTTCATATTTCTACTATGTGAAATAGTTTGAGGCATATAGGTGCTCATTATTCTTTGAACGTCTGGGAGAATTCGGCACTGAAACCATCTGGACCTGGGCTTTTATTTTTGGGGAGGCTTTTATTGACAGCTTCAATTACCTTAAGGGTTATATGCCTGTTTAGGTAATTAATCTGATCTTCATTTAATTTTGGTAGATGGTACCTGTACAAAAAGCTGTCCATTTCTTCTAGGTTTTCCATCTTTGTGGAATACAGATTTTCAAAGTATGATCTGATAGTTCTCTGGATTTCCTGGGGGTCTGTTGTTATGTCCCCCTTTTCACTTCTGATTTTGTTGATTTGGATACTCTCTCTCTGCTTTTTGATTAGTTTGGATAAGGGCTTATCTATTTTGTTGAGCTTCTCAAAGAACCAACTCTTTGATTCATTGATTCTTTATTTGTTCTTTTTGTTTCAATTGTATTGATTTCAGCTCCAAGTTTGATTATTTCCTGCTGTCTACTTCTTCTACGTGAGTTTGCTTCTAATTGTTCTAAGGATTTCAGCTGAACTGTTAGGTCTCCAGTGTGGGATTTCTCTTGGTTTTCCTATAGGCATCTATTACTATGAATTTTCCTCTTAAGACTGCTTTCATTGTGTCCCACATGTTTGGGTATATTGCAGATTCATTTTCATTAAATTATAGGAAGACTTAGATTTCTTTCTTAATTTCCTCCTTGAACCAGAGATGTTTCAGCTGAGAGATGTTTAGTTTCCATGAGTTGGTAGGCTTTCTTTGAGTTTTGATGTTGTTGAACTGTAACTTTAGTCCCTGGTGGTCTGATATGTTACAAGAGATTATTTTCATTTTTTGTATCTGTTGATATTTGCTTTATTATCAATTATGTGGTCAATTTTGGAGAAAGTTCCATGAGCAGCTGAGAAATATGTATATTCCTTTGAATTTGGTTGGAAGCTTCTGTAGATATCTATTAAATCCATTTGCATCATAACCTCATTTTGACTCTTTATTTCTTTGTTGAATCTCTCTCTGGTTGACCTATCTAGGATTGAAAGTTGGGTATTGAAGTCTCCCACTATTAGGATCTGAGAATTGATGTGGTATTCAATCTTTAGCAGTGTTTCTTTTACATAAGTTGGTTCCCTTATATTCGGGGCATAAATATTCAGGATTGAAATCTCCTCCTGACCAACTTTTCCTGTGATGAATAAGTAATGACCATCCTGGTCCCTTCTTGAGCTAAATTGCTTTTAGCTTAAAGTCTACTTTGTTAGATATTAGGATGGAACCCCCAGCTTGTTTCTTAGGACCATTTGACTAGAAAATCTTTTCCCAACCCTTTACTCTAAGCCTGTTTCTGTCTTTGTTGTTGAGGTGTGTTTCTTATAGGCAACAGAAGGATGGCTTCTGCTGTTGTGTCCATCTTGTTAGTGTGTGTCGTTTCATAGGAGAGTTGTGTCCATTAATATTTAAGAATATTTGTGACCACTGATTGAAATTCCTGCTATTTTTGGTGGTAAATTGTTTGTATTTCCTTTCTCTGGAGTGTTCTTCCGTGGGGTTATTTACTGTTTGTGGTTTCATGTTTGTATCTGGGGTCCTTAGGTTGGAGTTTTCCCTCTAATACTTTCAGTAGTGCAGGATTGGTTGATAGATATTGTTGCAGTCTGACTTTGTCATAAAGCATTTTGTTTACTCCATCTATGGTGATTCATAATTTTGAAGTGTATAGTATTCTAGTTTGGCAGCCATGCTCTTTTAGTGTCTGTATAACTTCTGACCAAGCCCTTCTATCTTTCATCATTTCCATTGATTAGTCAGGTGTTATTCTGATGGGTCTGCCTTTATAGGTAAGTTGGGCCTTTTCTTTTGCTGCTCTTATAAATTTTCTTTGTTCTGTATGTTTTGTGGCTTGATTATTATGTGGCACTCTGACTTTTTTGAGGGGTCATATCTTTTTGGTGGTCTGTAAGCTTCTTTTATCTTTATAGGTATTTCCTTCTTCAAGTTAAGAAAGTTTTCTTCTATGATTTTATTGAAAACATTATCTGTGCCTTTGAGCTGGTATTCTTCTCCTTCTTCTATTCCTATTATTCTCAAGTTATGTCTTTTCACGGTGTCCCAGATTTTTTCAACATTTTGTGTTATGGCTTTTTTGTTTTTAGTATTTTCTTTGACCGATATATCTGTTTGAGCTCCATAGTCT
This sequence comes from Sigmodon hispidus, assembly GCA_004025045.1. Lineage (NCBI taxonomy): Eukaryota > Metazoa > Chordata > Mammalia > Rodentia > Cricetidae > Sigmodon > Sigmodon hispidus. The sequence continues at coordinate 8,843 of PVIH01018592.1, forward strand.
TCCACTTCAGAGATTCTATCTTCCATCTCTTGAACTCAGTTGATTATGCTTGTATCTGTGGTTCCAGCTTTTTTCTTCAGGTTTTCTATTTCCATCTTTGCCTCATTTTGTGTCATTTTTATTGCTTCTACTTCAGTTTTTAGTTCCAGCATGTTTCTTTCATTTTTTTGGTTTACCTTTTCATGGTTTTCTTTCAAGGATTTGTTCATCTCTTCCATTTTTTTGTTAGTATTCTCTTCTGTTTCTGTAAGATAATTTTTCATATCTTCTTTGAGAGCTTCAATGATCATCATAAAGCTATTTTTGGTGTTGTTCCCTTCTGTTTCTTCTTCATTGCTCTTGTCAGGTCTTGTAGTTATAGGACCGCCACTTTCTTCTGGAGTTACTTTATTGTTCTTTATATTATTATATATATTTTTGCACTGGGATCTGCCCATGGCTTCAGTCGGTCACTATTAGATGGCTCCTGGTCAGTTATAGTAAGCGGGCTTGTGTGTCTCCTGTCACCTCTGAACAAGGCGTCTGCTCAATCTCTAACACTGCTCTGGGAAGGCGACTGAATTTCAAGTCCTCAGTCCTTCTCTGTTTGAGCAGTTGGAGGCAGTGTGACCCTGTAAGTTCCTTTGTCTTAGCAACAGCTGGGGGGGCCCTGAGAGCCAAAGTTTATGTCTGTCTGCTACGGAGTGTGTGGGAACACACTCCACAGACAGCACCCGGTCCAGGTACAAATTTCCCTAGCAGGGATTCAAACTCCGGGGCCTACTGACCGGACCTCACTTTTGGGTAGAATTGAGTCTGGCTTTCAGAGTTCTCAGTCCTCTGTTTTGGGCAGTTTGAGGTGGGGTGGCCTTGCAAGATCCCTTGTCTTAGCAACAGCTAGGATGGACCCTGAGAGCCAAAGTTTATGTCTGTCAGCCAGGGAGTGTGTGGGGATACACTCCACAGATAGCACCCGGTCCCCATATTTTTGGTTTAAACGTTTTCTGTAGCATAATGTACAAAATGATTACTTTTGTGCATATGTTTTTATTATGTTAACCAGTATTTTACTTTTAATAATTCATAAATTATATTATTTATCATTCACCTGTTTATTAAAACTTTATTAAACCAATTACAGTGACATATTTCATACTATAAACAAATATTCAGTGACATATATTGGTCATATTCCATTTTTAACTTTTTGTTTGTAGGCACTAATTTCCACAATAACTGTACTAATTTATACCCACTCACAGCAACATTAAGTAAGGGTTTCTTTCTCTCACATCATTTCCAATACCTTTTGACAGATTTTTTGGTAAGAGATATTCTGAGTGAAGTGAAGTTGTATCTCAAAAATAGTTTCAGTTTTTATTCTACTATTGGGAGAATTAAAAAAATAGTGCTCAGCATGCCCTACATCAAAAGCTGTCATCTATAATTTTGATGTTAGCATTTCTGATAGGTGTAAGATGATATTTCAGAGTTGTTTTGATTTGCATTTCCCTAATGGTAATGATATTGAATACTTCCTTAAGTATCTTTTAAGACTCTTCTGTTGGGAATTTTCTGTTTAAATCAGTACTCCATTTTTAAAATTGGATTATTTAGCATTTTGATGTCTAATTTCTTGAGTTCTTTATATATTTTAGAGATCTGGCTTCTGTCTGATGTATGACTGTTGAAAATATTTTTTCATTCTCTAGACTGTCTTTTTGTCTTATTTACCATGTCATTTGTCCTACAGTAACTTTTCAGTTTTATAAGGTCCCATTTATTCATTGTTGCTCTCAGTGTATATGATACTGGAACTAGACTAAGAAGTGGTCTCTTGTGCCGATAAGGTCAAGGTTTTTTCTCACTTTCTCTTTAATCACATTCAGGGTACCTGGATGAAATTGAGGTCCTTGAACCACTTGGACTTAAGGTTTGTGCAGGGTGATAGATATAATCTATTTGCATTCTTCTTCCTGTCACCATCCAGTTATGCCAGAACCATTTGTTAAAGATGTTTTCCTTTTTCAATTGTATATTTTTGGCTTTTAAAAAATCATGTGTTTATAGATGTCATCTTTGAAGAATAACTCTAATGAAGACTGTAAATACTTATATAAAAGTTATAAAAATTTTTAAAAAATATTTATTTAAAAATAATTTAAAACACTTATTCATCATTGTATAAATCCTTATATCTTCTCTTTCCACCCAGAAAGTGACTGAAGAAAAGACCATCATAAAATAATTACTCTCCTTATGTTAATGTAACTGTACATCTTTATTTCCAGACAGGGAAGGAAATGAAACTGTTAAAGATGCTTCGAGTGAGGAGCTTGATTTTTGAGGATATGTGAAACAAATACAGTGGGCAATAGCTCAACCTAAAACTGGTCAAGAGGAGTGGGATCAAGGATGGCTTGTTACATTTGCTGATCCTTTCACAGTTGTACATCTTTAACTTTCCCAAGGCCAAGATAAAACTTTGGGAAAAAAAACATGTAACTTTATAAACTTTTTTTGAAAACCATATGTCTATAGAATTAACTGAAATGCCAAGGTGAGTGTCTGATCAATATAATCAGAATTTCATTCAATTCTGTTGTGTTGTATACCATAAATAACAATGTAGACATGATTTTTTTTTGTATAAACTAGAAGCATCAAACATTTTAAGGCTATACTAGATAATGTGGTGATAATCATTTAAATAGCATTTGGAAATAAGCTAACCCTGCACATGATATGAGCACAAATGAGTAGGGTCCTTGTGCTAACAATTGGAAAATACTGCATTTTTCACTCCTAACAACCCAACATCTAATAGCATCATTAGAAGAGTGCTTTAAGAACTAACCACTTTTCCCTATTTTAATTAGAAAACTGACAAATAAACAAACTCTATTTTTAATTATTTGATGTAAAATTGATTTAGACAGAAAAAATAAAAAATAATCTTATTTCTGATCTCTCTCATTATAACTATGACAGTTAATATTATACTTGAAAGCTGTGTAATCCCAAGCATCTGCTGGATACTTCCATAATTAACTGAAACAGCTTCAACTGACAAAATTATTATATTTTATTAAAGTACTTAGTGATTTGCTTCAGAAAAGTAAAGTTGAAAATTCTAAATAAATTTGAAGGAAAGAATAAAATTTATTTGTTAACTCTAAGGAAAAAAAAACTTGGGTAATGCAAAAAACAAATATAATTGTTATTTATATGAGTAAAACTCTTGTTTTTGCAAAAAAAAAAATCATTGGACTACACTGAACCACATAGTCATTTCTAATGTGTTTGTATCATTCTCAATAACTTTCCCATGAAAAAAAATACTTGATTCACACTTGTGGCCAAATACACCCCTGAAGTTTTTATCCCCAAGGTTGGTTGTTGGTTCTTCTCTGTAAAATCACATGTATACAGCTGGAGAAGATCTAAAAACATGTTTTGAGCTTAATTTTTACTTGATGTAGAGACTCAGATCATAGCCCAAGGGAAGAATTCTCTGGGGCAGTACAGGAAGCTTGTCAACAAGAATTTGGTGTGGTTAGAGTCACCACTTAACTGACCAACAAAGTGAAAAGCCCACTTGCAAAAAAATACACAGTCTGAGAGTATAGCTACAGTACACTATGGCTTCTATAAATAGTCATTTTATGAACTGGAAGTCACTTATACTAACAGTATGTTCTTTTGGAGTTTTATCCCTTGGATCCTGCAGATTCCCAATCTCATGTGTGCTTTTGAGTACTCTAAGTGCTTTTTCTTACCCAAAGACTTTAGTCATGATGGAAATGTGATGATTGGTGCATTCTTCCCTCTTTATTATTATTACACAGACAATAAAATTCCTCACAAAATTTTGCCATACCATTATGAGGATTTTTATGTGCAGTAAGTACTGTTTTATTTCTAGAATTCTAAGGACTTTGAGGCTGTCTGGATTCAATTATCTTTCTTTTCCCTGATTTTCACTATAATGATCATCTTTTCCAATATCAAATTGTTTTATTTTAAATTTTATCTTGATTTATTTGCTTCTCACATGGGGTAAGTAAAAATTTTGGTTTGTCTTGTTAATGTCCAGTTTTAATAGTTGTGTTTTCATGTCTTTTAAAATGTAATGTCTATATTTAAATTTTACCTTTTTAATATTTTTTATTTATCATCATCTATTACTATATAAAAACACATTTGTATTAAAAAATTTTTTAAAAGATTCAGCATTGAGAATAACTAAAAGGGAGAAATTTGATAAACACAGCTTCAAATTTAACAGTAGTCGTAGTGAGTTTGCTCCCATGTAGGCATATATAACAATGAAAATAAGTGTTCTCTTTGTCTCTTTTCTCTAAAATACATGGAACTTACAAAATAAAATCTAAGGCACCTCAAGGCTGATTAGACTCAATTATAGATGAAGCACACTAGCTCACAGCTAATGCCCATGGAGGCACTGTGGCCACCAAATTCCTGTTAAGCAATCCTTCTACAGACAAATCAGAAGGGTTTGTTTTTCAGTTTTTTGTGGGTGTTTTGTGTGTGTGTATGAGTGTATGATTTAAATCACTTTATTCACACATCATCTTTCAATGAAGTAAGAATTATTTTGCTTGAAGTCCACTAATGAGTACATCCTCTGCTTATCTTTCTGAATTTGTGAGACCTCACTCAGAAGGTTATTTTCCAAATCCATCCTAATCAAGGTTTGATATACTTCATGGAACTATGTAAATTAAAGTGTATTCCTATGTTAAGAGATGATATATTAAATGCAGCAACTCCTGGATAATACATGTGATATTAAAATAAAAATTGTTTCTTATATTAGATGCTGCTAATTCTGATTTAGGAGTGTAAGATTTAGAATTTAAAACTGCTTCTCTAACACACACACACAAACAAACAATTTGTATGTTTCCTTGTTCATTTTCCTGATGCTCCCAAATATTTTTTATGTATATTATATTTATATTTCAATATGCCTTTAGTTATAGTTAATAACCTGTGCTCATGAAGAAAAAATGATTGAGTTGCTATGCACTTCAATGTGTTTAATTGTTTTCAAATCTAAAAGATTAAAGAATGTTTTAAGATATTTTTATTTTTAAATCTATTCTGATTTAAGAAAAATAAATGTATATGTTCATTATAAAGGAACTATTTTTTATCCCATGCAGATATTTCCAGATATGTAGATAAATTTAATAATGATTCACTATGAAAGAGCTTACCTTGCACAATACAACATGGAAAATGGAATTACATAATGTAGACCATATAGGGTCTTAACTAATGAAAAACACAAAATAAAAGCAAAAATGAGGAACACAATTAGATTGCACTCAGTATAACATTACTGGGATTTTGCACAAAATTTGCTGTGGTTTTAAGTCAGTAGATCAGTTAGAGTGGAGGAAAAAATGTTCAGATGAAAAGCTCTTGAATATTAAGAATACCTTGAAATGTATTTTGAAACACACAGTAATCATTGTCACAGAAATTCAAAACTAGATTCTAAGACTATTTCCTAATATATGAGCTTCTATAACCATAAATTATATATATCAACAGGATAGCAATTTTATCTTATGCATTTTAGCTGATGTAGTAACCTTGGATAGATTATGGAGACTGTTCTACATCATAAAACAGAAGGTTGCCTAAACTCTTGTTCAGTTCCCAGTTCTCCAGTAAAATAACAATGTGCACTATTAAATATTATGCACTTCTCTTTAGAATTTACAGAAGCAAGGCTATGCCTGCAAAAAGCATGCTTTCAATTACATAAATTTTAGTGTCAGAGAATAGTGGCCTATAAGAATGAACTTTTATTTAGTCATAAAAATATCACACTAATTTCATGACTAAGAACTCATCAGGGCTGGAGAAATGGCTCGGAGGTTAAGAGCACTGACTGTTCTTCCAGAGGTCCTGAGTTCAATTTCCAGCAACCACATGGTGGCTCACAACCATCTATGGTGACATCTAGTACCCTCTTCTGTATACTGTATACATAATAAATAAATTTTTAAAAAAGAAATCATTATATTAATCATGAAAAAATTAAACAACTGTGTCATGTAGCACCTTTTCAATATATTTGTGATGCATATAGAACAACTAAAGTATATGTACTTTAAAGCAAAAAAAGAATAGCTCTATCTTGATTATGATTAAATTCCCCTTCTCTGTGTGTCTGAATGTATATATTTTGAAATAAATGTTAATTTATTTCTTTCTTTAATTGAATTTATTAATATTATTTTACTCTTGTAAGCACATTCTGCAAAATTCTTATGAATACAAAAATCATAACTTGAGGAGCTACCATTATTTTGCATTGTGTTAGTTTATATATGGTACTAGCTTTAAATGAGAATTCTATTCCAGGACAGCATAATTAATTATGAGCATTTCATTCAACATAGAATATGAAGAATACATACTAGGTTTCTGATTCACACAAGCTTATTTTTAGAGACACAAATTATTGGTGAATGGTTCTGTGAATATTGAAGAGTTTAATATTTTCCCTGTGTTTATTTAGTTTTGTTTGTTTCTGGTTGTGTGTGCGTGTATGGGCCACACACATATTCTGTGGCCTGTACCTGGAGGTCAGAATACAATTTACAGTAGTGAGTTCAATCCTTCCCGAGGACTGAGTTGCTGATTAAACACAGTTTATCAGGCTCGATGGCATTAATCCTTACTTTCTGAGCAACAGTGCTAGCACACATGGGAAATCTCTAAATTCATGGTGATTAATATTTGAACCTTTGAAAAAAACTAGTATTTTGTGTGAGGTTTTTATTTTTTTAAGCTGATAGGAATTTTGCTTATATAATATATTTTCCAATTCTGTGATTTTATAGCATTTTTCGTTTGTGACAATATGTGTATCTGTGTAGCTTCAAGTTTTTTCAATGTCTAATTTTTGACTCTTTTATTGTTATTTTCTAAAATTTTATTTTGGTTTGTTTCCTTCTATTTTATCTTATGTTATTTAATTTTAGATGTTCAATAGTTCTCCAATGAGAGAGAAAAGAAAGAATATGATATTGGGTAGGTATGAACAATCTAGGAGCAGAGGGGGAAGTAAAGCACAATAATAATAACAATAATAATATATTGTATAAAACATTTTCTTTTTTGTCAGAAATTTGTTTTTTATTCTTTTGTTGGAAACAAGCATAGAAACCACAAAAGAAATGAAAGAAATCTTTACATAATTAAGGAGAATCAGCATGGTACCAGCTTCAAGTCTTCCTTCAAGTTCTTATAATACAGCCTCAGAATTTCCTCCTTTGTTTAAAAAAATCGTTCATGAGTACAGCTGAAAACTAAAACTACAGATTAATAAACTAAATAATCATAATGATTCCTACCCATTCTGACCTCTTTCTATTTCTTAACACAGCATTCAATGAAAAATGCAACCATAGGTAACAAAAGCTTAAAAGAAAGAAGTGTTTTATCATTAGTGATTGGTATGTATAAGTGAAGCACAGTGAAACTACTGATCTAAAAAAAGGACAAGCAACAATATAGTAGCTCTGGAAATTATCTTGCAGATTTCTAGAGCTATATCTGAGTATCTTTCCTCATACTTACCAAAATTATAATTAATTCCCATTGTGTTAAAGTGGTTGTCCACATAATGCATATGTATTTTATAACATGTGAAAAATATAATTCATTCAATATATTCCCTGACAATTCACCTTTGTTGATCATATCTATTCACTAAAAGAATTAAGTATTTAATTACACATCATTTATCATCTCACACTTTCCAGGAAGATTACTAGTTTACTTGTCCTCTTAGCTATGTTAATTCTCTTGAGTTAAAAAAAATAAGAAACAAAATATTTTTACTGGTACCATTTACATTTCTCTTTAGATTTTACATCCTCCTTGAGTCTTCCTTTTACTATATGCTCTTTTTTTAATAACTCCATCTTCATTAATTTTAGAGCATACTTAGTTATTGGTTTTTTTTTTTAACATGGTTGTTGAACAGTTTAAATTTTATTGACCTCCCAGTTTTTAAAAAAAGTTAAAGGTCACACTTCTAAGTTGATGTACTATATACAGGTTGTGCAGAATGAGTATGAAGAGATACAAACTAGCCATGCCCAAAAAACTGACTGGAGTACAGAGTCATCTTCATAAATACATATAAAATTATTATGAAGATAGAAGGGACTGCCAGGTTTTCTGAGACACTTTCCAAAGTTATTCAAGGCACAAAATATACACCATTGTTCATATACACATTAGATTTTGTGCTTCTGATACAGCCCAAGGATTTGGTTCCATGACTATTATAAAACTAAATATACTGAAGGAGATTCTGTTTCTCAGGTGGAAGAGCCAGACCTTAAACATCAAGTAGATAATTGCTCCAAAATATGGAGAATACAAATACAAGCACTTTATTTTAAAAAGCAAACACAAAAGACCGTGTAAACCCACAAGAGTTAATTGCTTCCAAGCTTCCATTTTGGATCATTTACAGGTTTGTTCCCAGAAGCTGATGCATCACTAGTCTCTACTAAGAAAAATGATTCTAAAAACTAGCATGGTTTTCAGTATTTAAAATCTCACTATATAGAAGCCTAGAGAGACCAATAATATCCAATAGCTTCAAAAGATATACTAAAGACTTTTAGATGTAATCAGCTTTACCAATGTTTGTCTAGGTCTGATTAATATATACACAAGGAAAATATACTCACTATAATTTCCTATAAAATAGCAAGTAGGGAATAGATGTAGGAGATGTGGAAGGAGAAAGAGAATTCAGAAAGTCCTTTTCTTCCGTAACTTTTACTTCCGAATCATCGAAAAGCAGCCACTTCCCGTCGTACTCTTTTAGGCTTTGCACTGCACAGGAGATCTTGTTCTCTAGTCCACTCATGGTAATGCCTGTGTGCTCACTGGGTTCCTTGTTCCTCTCAGACTCGTGGGTCCCATTGGTGTTAGTTTCAGAATTTCTATTTTCAGCAAATGATGTCCCGGCAACCTTATCAGGATTAGATGCTTTGTTGTACAGCTTTGCTCTTTTGTCCTCCAAGAAGTCCAACAGCTTCTACATTTTTTTTGTTCAAAACTTTACTTGGTTGGGCATTTCCACCAACTCTAACTGATACTTCATCATCGAAATTTTCAGCCATCCCCCTTGCTTCCTCCTCATTCAATGGCTCTGGCTTACCTATTTCACACATCTGGTCAACCACAAAATTCCCTTTATCTAGTTCTAGACTGTTAAGGTCAGTGACTTTAACAGAAGCAGTATAGTCCCCACTACTAATGGTAATGCCACTGTGCATCACAACAGCAAACAGTCCATAGCTGTCATTAGTTGCCTTTGTGCTCCATTCTTCTAGTGACAGCTTGAGAGGTGTCACTAAAGGAGTGCTGATCTTGGAAAGTCCACCACCATAACAGTCAAACTCCAAGCCACTAGCAGCAAAGCATTTCAGATGAATAGTGATAACTTCAGGCATTTTATGAAATAAGAGACTTCGTTCTGCTTCTGTGTAATGGTGGCAATTTTCACAGAAATATTTATCTTCCCCTACAACTCTCTCCACTGAAGCAAATTGTGAAATTGCCAATCTCAAGGTCTTCATTTCTGTTTTTGGCTCTGGAGAAATTTCAGAGCTCTCCTCAGCTTTAGAAAGGTCATTTTCTTGTACTGGGACACTAATATCCTGGAAATCTTCTCTTCTTTCTGTTAAGCTTTCACACTCCAAACATGGAGTCCTTAATACTAGCTGACCTTGAAATAATTTCTCTACAAGTTCAAAGCCAATTTGTTCTACACCTTGGTTTATGGGCTTACCTTCACTATCATTCCGAGGTGTATCACTGCCTCCTGGAGATTCGGGTGTTCCACCATGAGCTGTGGAGACACTTTCGCACTTCCCTATGTCCTCTTCAAGACCAGACTCATTCTCTGTAGGTTGTCCTTTGCATCCTTGGCTTGTTATTTTCCCCAGACTACAGAACTTAGAATGCTGGGCTGCTTAGATGTAGACTTTAACCAATTGATTTTAACTTTTGATTTCTTTTGAGAGAGTCTTGAACTCTCATTTTCAGTAATACATTTGGTGGTGATTTTAGGAGAAATCTCTAATGTGTCACCAGTAGCTTTTCTTTTTGATCTAGTTTGTCTCTGGTTCTCTTCCAATGACTGGGATTCCTTGGACAGTTTAACTTTTATCTTCCTGTTACCAAACTCACTGTCACTTTTTCTTTTCCAGTTTCCTTTTGGGAGTTTTTCTTTAAAGTCTTCCAAATTTCTCATACTGTCAATCTCTGTGCTGATAGCTCCACTCATTTCCTCTTTCTGATCAGATTCTTCTTCAACCTTAGTAGATAATTCAGCCAGGTTTTTCACCTCTTCTTTTTTAAGGAGTTGGCATGTCTCTTGAATGTTTCCCAGAATGCACTGCAGCACTTCCTGTGCATCATGCTGTAGATATCCGTCATAAATAGGGTTGAGTTCCCTTGGCTGTGTAGCAAGTTCATCTGTATATTTCTCTGGATTTAAGAGAAACTAGCCTGAAGCTGTTCAACTGAAATTATTAAGGACTGCAAACTGCATATAAGCTCATAACTTGCCAAAGGATCTTCTTTGCAGCTTCCCTTATCTTTCTGGCTAGAGTCATCCTTCAGAGCTTCTTTCTTCCTTGAAATAATATTAAATAAGTGCTTCACTCCAGATTTAAAACCAGGACAAGTATAACACCTGAAGAATACTATTCAGATAGCAAGTGTTGCCGAGATTATTCAATCCCACAAACGGTAACAAGTTTTCTCTCTTCTCACAGTTTATTGGTGAGGAATCTCGGATCCTCTATATTCAGAAGCTTTTTCTTCATTTTCTTGAGAATCGGTGAAATCTAACTCTTTTAGTTTCTTTTTCTGAAAAAACTTCAAAGAAAGTCTGTTTTTCTTCGATGGACTACATCTTGAAAGGCCATTACTTTCACTAGGTATGACACCAGGCATTTTCCCTTAAAATTGCAAGTAGTTGACGAGAATTATAGAAGGCAGCTGTAATCACCAATGATATCTGGTCATGGCCCTCAGCAAGTCCGCGGCGTCGCCGCCCGCCAGGGAGACCAGCGGGGCAGAGTGCGGGCGCGACAGGTGAGCACCGCCGCCGACCCGGGACAGGGATCGCTGGTGACTGCCTCCCGCGCGGGAGTGACCATTCGTCCGCGGAGCGGGAGCCGGGCGGCCGCTCGGTCCTGCCCACCGCGGTCCCACTACATCCCCGGCGCAGCCCGGCCCGGAAGGCTACGGGCGGGCGCACAGAGGTGGCGGCGCTCCCGAGCCGCAGGGTCCCCGCTCGGCCACCGAGGGGAACTTGGCGCGTTTTCCTCAGTCTCAGGATCCCCGCGAGTGAACCCCCGCCCGCGTCAGCGTCGCGGATGGAGGTGGCGTCCTCGGAAAGTGCCGGTTCTCCACTCCACGCTGAGGGGCGCGGAAGGCGCGAGTCGCCGCGAGACCGCCCCTCGGCCCCTGCACGCTCAGCTCCGGAACCAGCTGGAACGGTAGTTCCTCCCAGGGTCTGTTCTGCAGTTCAAACAGCGCAGTCAGCGGCACCCGCAGCTCCCGCGGGTCCTTGCAGAGGCGCGCTGCGCAGGAGGCCGGGCTGGCGCGCTGGAGCCTCGCTCACGCCTTTAGTTGTTGGTTTTGAATAATGGAAAATATAAATATTTTGGAAAAACCATAACAAATTTGTAAGGATTTAAGATAAAAATACTTCCAATGAAGGCAAGCTATGAATCACAGAATGTGACAAGAGGAAGAAGATAGAAAAGGGAAGGAAAGATTACATGCCTTTTTATATGGATAGATTCTCAGACACATGACAGAAAATCAGCTACATGGAGAGAACAGAGGATTAAACAATAAAAGTAAAGAAAAAAGGACCAATGTATCCAATTTATATTTTTTTAAATAAAATTTCCACAAAGTATTCTGATTATGCTTCCCATCTTTTGATAGATCATACACACCTCCTTACACAAATAGTAAAGCAAAGAAACATAAATTACAAAAAAATTGAAATAGCAAAAGAAACACACACACACATTGTAAACAAACTATAAAATAAAAATCACAAAATCAAGAACCATAATATATAAACAAAATACCAGAAAGATAAATTTAAAATGCATTGAATCTCTAGATTTCTTTTGGTAAATTGACCATTTTTATTATGCTAATCATGCCTATCCAGGAGCATTGGAGATCTTTCCATTTTCTGATATCTTCTTCAATTTCTTTCTTAAATGACTTAAAGTTCTTGTAAAATGGATCTCTTACTTCTTTGTAGTTACCACGATATATTTATTGCTATGTGCATCTATTTTAAAGGGTCATGTTTACTTGATTTATTAAATGTCTTATCAATTATATATAGGAGGCCTACAGTGGTTTTTTTTTTTTTTTTGCTTTATTTTTTTTTGTGTTTTTTTTTTTTTTTTTTTTTTTTTTTTTTTTTTTTTTTTTTTTTTTTTTTTTTTTTTTTTTTTTTTTTTTTTTTTTTTTTTTTTTTTGTTTTTTTTTTTTTTTTTTTTTTTTTTTGCTTTATTTTTTTTTGTGTTTTTTTTTTTTTTAAGTTAACCTTGTACTTTGCCACATTGCTAAAATTGTTTATCAGCTGTAGAAGTTTCCTGATAGAATTTTGGGAGTCACTTATGTATATTATCATATCATCTGCAGACAGAGATAGTTTGATTTCTTCTTTTTCAATGTGTATCCTCTTAATGTACTTTTGTTCTCTTATTGTTTTAGCTAAAACTTCAAGAACTATATTGAATAGATAAGAGGAGAGGGCAGCCTTGGTTTGTTCTTGCTTTTAGTGGAATTGCCTTGAGTTTATCTCATTTAGTTTGATTTTGGCTGTTGGCTTGCTGTATATTGCATTTAATGTGGTTAGGAATCATCCTTGTATTCCTAATCTCTCCAGGACTTTTATCATGGATGTGTGTTGGATTTTGTCAAAACCTTTTTCAGCTTATAGGGAGATGATTGTGTATTTTGATTTCTCAGGTTGTTTATATGATGTATAATAGATTGTTTTTGCTATGTTGAAACATTGCTGCATCTCTGAGATGAAGCCTACTTGATCATGTTGGATGATTTTTTTTTTTTTGATATGCTGTTTCTGAATTCAGTTCGCCAGTATTATATTCAGTATTTTTGCATCAATGTTCATGAGGGAGATCAGTCTGTAATTCTTTTTCTTTGTTGCATATTTGTGTAGCTTGAGGATTAGGGTGACTATAGCCTCATAAAAAAAGAGTTTGGCAATATTTTTTTCAGTTTTGATTTTATAGAACAGATTCCATTGGAGGACTGATTTTTTTTTATTGTTGCAAAGAGCTGGGAGTTAAAAATATCTTCTTGGTTAGGAATAAAAGATATGTCCACCTACTCATCACAACTCTGTGTTGCTTGAACCTGTGCAAGCCCTCTGCATGTTGCCCAGACTCTGAGTTTATGTGTACTTCAGGCCTGTTGTGTCAAAAAGGTACTATTTGTTTTTGGTGACACTCATACCTTTTACATATTACAATTGTCTTTTCCTACTTTCATGACCTCTGATTGGTGGGAATATATAAAACCATCACATTTAAGATGGACATTTTCTGTTATAGCATAATCTCTTTGTACACTATGAAAAAGAAAGCAGAGTCATCTGCCAGACAGAAAGGCAGCAAGTCATATAGGCTGACAGGTAAATGGCCCAAGTTAAGTAGCAACATGGAGATAAATAGAAATGAGTTAATTTTAGTTATAAAAGCTAATGGGATAAGCCAAAACTATCAGCCAAGCTTCTATAATTAATTATAAATGTTCATGTCATTAATGAGGAGCAAACTGTCCCCAAAAAGTCATCTTACATTTTCCAAAGTCTCTCCATCTCTGGACATTGTTCATTTGTATGTCTCTGTATTATTTCCTATATACTACAAAAGGAAGATTCTCTGACGACATTCATGTAAAATACAGATCTATAGGTATAACAGAATGTTGTTAGGAGACAATTTTTGTTATTTTTTTTAGCAGAATAATAAAAGCATTTGGTTTTCTCCTAGGAAAATGGTCTAACTTGCCTTAGTTCTTAGCCAGAAGAGCAGTGTTATGTATGACTTACATCTTTTGAAGAGGTCCTTATATCCAATTAGAGCATGGTTGGTTGTTACCAACATAAACATTAGTAACAATATTTAAGAAACTGTTCGATGAGCCTACCATACATTAAGGACACTTTTAAAAATTGCAGAATTTAGCTGAGTATGTGGGTACCTTTCTCTACCTAGTATGCAGAGAAAGTTTTAGTATACTCACTGTAAAAATTATCCAGAAATTATGAACGCTTTATTTAGTTACCTTTAAACTTCTCTTTATTCGATGTGATATGTAAATATTGTCTTTCACAATAAGCCTTAGCGATCAGTTTGTTGATAGTAATCAAAATCTTTGAAAATAGCATGAGTGCATTAGTTCTCCTCCGGACAATGAACTAATTATATGTAAACTATTTCTGCCACTAGCATTTTCCTTTGCTTAAGAAAGATATATAGTTAGGGCATGGTCTTTCCTATTATGTTTTTTTATTCCTTTTAGCTTTATTTTCTATATGGAGCCAGAAGTAAAGTTTAAGCATCTACTTTTTTTTTTATTTTTTTACTACAGGCCTAGAATATCTGATAGATCTCTTTAGAAGCAAGGTGTTTTAAAAACTGTCTTACCTTGTCTTATTAGGTTTTAGCAGTCTCCATTGTTTGCCTTGCTTGTCTGAATTTGACAACATGTTTACTATCCGCTGTCAAGGCAAAGAAAGTTTTCTATTGTATAGACATTTATTTGTCAAGGAAGACAAACACCTTGTGGGGTGTCTTTGAAGCCCAACAAAATCTTGGAAAAGAAATGGTGGTGTCAAGAGTTATCATGGCTCTCATGACAGAATTGAAAAAACAAAACATTATATGCCATATATTTTTAGGTCTATGAAGTTGTTGAAGACTCTATCTGACATATTTTATTATATATTCGAAAAGTCTAAACAACATAATTAGTACATAGCAAATCTAAGGAACTATAATCTGTAATTTTTATAATCTTAAAGACTGAAGCCTATATTGAAAAGAAAAGATAATCTAAAAAGGGTGTACAGTTTTTGAATAGTGACTTCAAGCATGAAAATCATATAAAATTAAACAAAGATAAATCTATAGGAAAAATAATAACAATTTATTAAGTAAATATTATACAAAAAATCTGAACAGAGGTATACAAAACATTTTAAATGGAATAGAATATAGATACATGGTGATATATATGTATGGCAATGACTATGTTATTGAACAGGATAGTTTTGGTGAGCCTGGAAATTTTCTTCTTCCTTATGAAATTGAGCATTGTTCTTTCAAGTTCAGTGAAGAATTGTATTGGTATTTTGATGAGGACTTCATTAAATCTCGCGGTTGCCATTGGTAAGATGGCAAATTTTTACTATGTTGAGCCTAACTATTTAAGAGAATGGAAGATCTTTACATTTTCTAATCGTTTCTTAAATTTCTTTTTTCAATGACTTAAAGTTCTTGTCTTACAGTTTTTTCACTTTTTTGGTTAGAGTTACCTCAAGATATTTGATATAATTTGCAACTATTATAAGGAGTGATATTTACCTGATTGCTTTTATAGCTCTTTTATCATTTGTATATAGGAGGGCTATTGATTTTACTTGAGTTAATTTTGTATTGTGCCATACTGATAAAAATGCTTTTTATCTGTAGGCTTCACTGTTAGGATTTTCAGTAACACTTATGTATACAATCATATCATCTGCAAATAATGATAGCTTGACTACTCCCTTTGCAATTTGTATCCCCTTGATTTTCTTTTGTTGTCTTATTGCTCTAGCAAAATTTCTAGTAGTATTTTAAATAGATATGGATAGAGTAGACAGCCTTAATTTTTCCTGATGTTAGTGAGATTGCTTTGATTTAGTTTAATTTAATGTTGGTTGTTGGCTGATTTTATTAAATATAAAAAATATCACCATAGTATATTATGTTTATATATGTGCAGTGTATCTCTGATCTGTCTTCTAAGTCCTTTATCATGAAATGTTGGATTTTATAAAAGCATTTTTTCAACTTATATTTAGATCATGCATTTTTTTCTTTCAGGTAGTTTATATGATGAATATTGCCAGACGTTTATATGTTGAACCATTTCTGCATCTCTGGGATAAAGACTAATTAATCTTTGTGGATAATTTGATTGATTTATTCTTTTTTGCTTTGTTTAAAATATTCTGTACTATTTTTTGTTTTGTTTTTCTTTTTTTATTGTTATGAAAAAAGAAGTCACATTTCCAGTCATTGTATATCCTTATTCAAGGTCCCTTCCCCCTCCTACCATATCAGGTCATTCTCTCCTCTCTACATCTCCCAATCCCCACCAGGGGCAGGCAGTCCCTAGGTCCCACAGTTAAAATTTTGCTTAGTTCAGCCTCCACTCATGGTAAATCCAATTTTCTCCCCCCATTATCAAGACTGAGTCAGGTGTTCCTCTAGGGGGGATGGGATCCAAGGAGTCAGTCTAAGGTGTTTCTGATCCCAAGCTTGGACATGCTTTGCTTTTGTTCTTTGTTTGTTTGTTTGTCTGCAGTCCACTAATGAGTCAGTACATCCCCTGCTTATCTTTCTGAGTTTGTGATACCTCGCTCAGGAGGATATTCTCCAAATCCATCCATTTGCTTACAAATTTTAGTATATCATTTTTTTCTAACTGCTGAGTAGTACTCCATTGTGTAGATGTACCACAGTTTGTTAATCCATTCTTCAGTTGAGGGGCATCTAGGCAGTTTCCAGGTTCTTGTTATTACAAATAACAATTTTATGAACCTCGTTGAGCTAATGCCTTTGGAGTATGACTGTGCATCTTTTGGGTATACACCCAGAAGTGGTATTGCTGGGTCCTTGGGGAGATTGATTCTCAATTTTCTGGAAACCACCATACTGCATTCCAAAGTGGCTGGACAAGCTTACACTCCCACCACAATGGAAGAGTATTCCCTTTGCTCCTCATCCTCTCCAACATAGGCTGTCATCTGTGCCTTTTATCTTAGCCAATCTAACAGGTGTTAGGTGGTAACTCAAAGTTGTTTTGAGTTGCATTTCTCTGATGGCTAAAGACGATGAGCACTTTTTCAGGTGCCTTTCAGACATTTGTAATTCTTCGGCTGAGAATTCCCTTTTTAGATCTGAACCCCATTTTTTGATAGGGTTATTCAAGGTTTTGTTCTCTAGATTCTTGAGTTCTTTATATATCTTAAAGATCAGTCCTACATCACTTGTAGGGTTGGTGAAAATCTTTTCCCATTCTGTAGACTGTTGTTTTGACCTATTGACAGTGTCCTTGGCTTTACAGAAGCTTCTTAGCTTCAGGAGATCTGACTTATTGATTGTTGATTTTAGTGTCTGTGCCACTGGTGTTATATTTAGGAAGTGGTCGCCTCTTGTATCATGTTTTCTAGTATTTTATTGAGTATTTTAGCCTAAACATGCAAGAGAGAAACTTGTCTGTATTTCTTTTCCTTTGTTGAGTCTTTATGTGGTTTGTGTATCATAGTAACTATAGCTCCATAAAGAAATTTTTGCACGGATTCTTCTGTTTCTATTGTGTGGATCAATTTGAGAAGTATTGGTATTAGTTGTTCGTTAAACTGCTAGTAGAGTTCTGCATAGAAACCATCTAGTCCTGGACTTTTATGTTGAGAAATTTTTAGTTACTGATTCTATTTTCTTAATGGTTATAGGTTTATTTCCGTAGTTTATATGGTCTTGTTTTAGTTTTGGCAAATGATACTTGTCCATAAAGCTGTCCATTTATTTTAGGTTTTCAAATTTTTGAGAGAACAAATTTTTGAAATATGATCTAACAATTCTATATATTTTTCAGTGTCTGTTACATCTGCTTTTTTATTTCTGATTTTGTCATTTTAAATGCTCTGCTTTTTGGTTAGTTTGGATAAAGGTTTGCCTATGTTGTAAATTTTCTCAAAGAACCTTTTCATAGTTTCATTGATTTTTTTGTATTCTTTTCCCTGTTCCAATTTTATTGATTTTAGTCTTGAGTTTTATATTTCCTACTGTACTCTTTGGGTGAGTTTGCTTCCTTTTGTAGTACAAATATCAGCTGAGCTGTTAAATCTCTTCTTTGAGATTTTTCCAACATGTGTATATAGGTACTTAGTGCTATAAACTTTCCTTTTAGGAATTCTCCCATTGTGTCACTTAAATTCGAGCATGTTATGAATTTGTTTTCATTAATTTCTAGGAATAATTTAATTTATATTTTCATTTCTTTCTTATCCCAGAAGTAGTTCAATTGAAAGTTGTTTTGTTTTTATGAGTTTGTAAGATTTCTGTGACTTGTGTTGCTGAACTCTAACATAGTTCATGAAGCTCTGATAGAATACAAGAAGTTATTCCAATTTTTAGATCTATTCATATTTGCTTCATGAGTGAGTATGTGGTCAATTTCAGAAAATGTTTCATGGCATACTGAGAAGCTATACTATTTTTTGTTTGGTAGAACATTCTGTATTTGTCTGGCAAGTACATTTTAGTCATAATGTCTGATAGATTCTTTATAGCTCTGTTAAGTTTCTGTCTTGTAATCATATCCATCATCTCTTTTTTCACGATATATTTTGTTTGCTCCAAATATGGTAATTAGGAAATTTTGAGGGTATAATAGTCTGGGATGACATCTGTGGTCTTTTAGTGCCTTTATAAAATCTGCCTAGGACCTTCTGGCTTCCATAGTTTCCATTGAGAGGTCAGTTATTTTTCTGTAAATCTTTCTTTATAAGATACTTTGCCTTTATCTTTTGCAACTCTTAATATTCTTTCTGTCTTCTGTATGTTTACTGGACTAATTATTGTGTCATGAACAAGATATTTAAGGGTCTAGTCTATTTCTTGTTCTATACTGTTTTTGTATTTTTATATGCCATTTCTTCTCTACTGTGAAAGTTTCTGTAATTTTGTTGAATTTTATCTTTTTAATTTATGTATATATTATTTGGTGATTTTATATCATGCAACCCATCAAACTCAGTTATCAGACCTCTCAGATTCGTACCCACTATTACAATATTCCCATTTACGAAAACACCGATTCATGCTGTTCATTTATTTACTGGAGCAAAATTAAACTCCCTGTGACCAAATGCTTAAAGAAAACAAATCTTACCTCACACACACCCCCATCAGACCATCAATGTGGAAGTGAGGCACTGTGTTATTTAGCTATGATTTAGCATTCAGTTCTTGCATATAATAACATTTCTTTTGTTATTGTTTAACGTCCACTAATGAGTGAGTGTATTTCCTGCTTATCTTTCTAGGATTGTGATACCAACTCTGGAGGATATTCTCCACATTCATCCATTTGCATGCAAATTTTAGAATATCATTTTTTTCTTACTGCTGAATAATACTCCATTGTGTAGATACACCACTGCTTGTTAATCCATTCTTCAGTTGAGAGCATGTAGTTTGTTTCCAGGTTCTTGCTATTATGAATAATGCTGCTATGAACCTAGTTGAGCTAATGATTTTGCGGTGTGAATGTGCATCAAGAGGGAATATTCCTAAAATTGATATAGCTTTATCCTTGGGTGATTGTTTCCCAGTTTTCTGATAAACTGCCATACTGCATTCTAGAGTGGCTCAACCAGTTTATACTCCCACCAAGAGGAGTGTACCCCTTGATCTGCATCCTCTCCAGCATAAACTGTCATTGGTGTTTTTAATCTTAGCTATTCTGACAGTTGTAAGGTGGTATCAAAATTGTTTTGATTTGCATTTCTCTGTTGGCTAAAGATGTTGAGTAATTTTTCGTGTGCCTTTTAACCATTTGTAATTCTTCTGAGAATTTCCTTTTTATTTCTGAACCCCATTTTTTATTGGGTTTTTAAGGGTTTTTGGTTCTAGTTTCTTCAGTTGTCTATATATGTTAGAGATCAATTCCTGTCACTTGTAGGTTTGGTAAAAATATTTTCCCAATCTGTAGGCTGTCATTTTGTCTTATTGACTGTGTACTTTTCCTTACAGAAAACTCTTAGTTTCAGGAGGTTCCACTTATTGATTGTTGTTCTTAGTGTCTGTGCTACTGGTATTATATTTTGGAAGTGGTCACCTGTGCCAATGCAATGGAGGGTATGGTATTTCCCACTTACTTTTCTATCAAGTTCAGTGTAACACAATTTATGTTGAGGTCCTTCATCTACTTGGTTTTGAGTTTTGGCAAGGTGATAGGTTTGGATCTATATTCATTTTTCTACACACTATCATCCATTTATGCCAATGACATTTGATGGAAATACTGTCTTTCTTCCATTGTATATTTTTGTCCTCTTTATCAAAAATCACGTGTTCATAAGTGTGTGGGTGAATGTTTGGGTGTTCAGTTTGATTCCATTGATCTACAAGTGTGTTTTTATGCCAGCTCCAAGCTGTTTATATTACTGTAGCTCTAAAAGATAATTTGAATTTTGGGATGATAAGGCCTCCTGAGGTTCTTTTGTTAAGCAAAAATTGTTTTGACAATTCTGATTTTTCCATTATTCCAAAGGAAATTGAGTATTGTTCTTTCAAGTTCTTTAAAAAATTGTGTTGGGATTTTGATGGGAATTGCATTGAATCTGTAGATTGCTTTAGGCAAAAGTGCTATTTTCACTATATTGATCCTACCTATCCAGAAACATGAGAGATCTTTCTATTTTCTGACATCATCTTCAATTTCTTTCTTCAGAGATTTAAAATTTTTGTCAAACAGTTCTGATACTACTTTCGTTATAGTTACAATGAGGTATTTAATACTATTTGCAGCTATTATAGAAGGTGATGCTTCCCTTATTTCTTTTTCAGCCCATTTATCATTAGTGTATAGGAGTACTAGTGATATTTTCACTTCTTT
This sequence comes from Sigmodon hispidus, assembly GCA_004025045.1. Taxonomy (NCBI): domain Eukaryota; kingdom Metazoa; phylum Chordata; class Mammalia; order Rodentia; family Cricetidae; genus Sigmodon; species Sigmodon hispidus. The sequence continues at coordinate 29,861 of PVIH01018592.1, forward strand.
GTCTCCAGTTTTATCTTCTTAATCTCCCTTTGTTTTCTTATCAGTTTAGCTGTAACTTTAAGAAACATGAATAGATAAGAGGAGAGGCAACAGGTTTGTCTAGTTTCTGATTTTAGTGAGATTGCTTGAGTTTTTCTCTACTTAGTTTGTTGTTGGTCGTTGGCTTCTTGTAAATCACCTTTACTATATTTAGAATTTTTTTTTCTGTATTTCTGATCTTGTTAGAACTTTTACCATAAGAAAGTGCTGGATTTTGTCTAAGAATTTCTCAGCATTAAAGGAGATAATTATGTGTTATTTTTCCTTCAATTTATTTATATGATGGATGATATTTACAGTTTTTCATATGTTGTACCACCCTTGCACTTCTGGGATGAAGCCTAATTGATCATGGTGAATGACTATTTTTATATGGTGTTGGATTCAGTTTGCCAGAATTTTGTTGAGAAATTTTTCATAGAGGGAAATTGCAATTGCTTTTTAATTCTCTTTGTTTGTTGTGTCCTTGACTGACTTGGGTATCAGAGTTATTTTGGCTTCATAAAAAGTTTGGCAACATTCCTTCAGTTTCTACTGTATGTAATAGTTTGAGGAGTATTGGTATTAGCTTTTATTTGAATGTCTGGTAGGATTCTGCAGTGAAACTATATGGTTCTGGGCTTTTTTTTATTGAGGAGACTATTAATGACAGCTTCAATTTCCTTTGGTGTTATAGAACTGTTTAGCTCTTCAATCTGATCTTGATTCAATTTTGGTAAATTGTGCCTGTCCAGAAATCTGTTCATTTAGGTTTTCCATTTTTTTTTTTTTTTTGAGAATAGATTTTTAAAGTACGACCTGATCATTCTCTTGATTTCCTGGTGGTCTGTTGTTATATCCCCCTTTTTATTTCTGATTTTGTTAATTTGGATACATTCTCTCTGTTTTTTTTGTTAGTTTGGATAATTTTTTTTATCTTGTTGACA
>PVIH01018593.1:0-37957 GCA_004025045.1 Sigmodon hispidus
CTGAGGCCTGCCGAACCCTCCTCACCTCTGGTCAGGGTTCGAATCCGCCCCTCAGAGACCCCTGCAGTTGGTTTGCTCAGTTCGCTCAGTTCGGGGTCGTAGTAGGGAGTCTTGCAGATTCCCTCAGCAGCAGCTGTGGGTGTGGCCAGGTGCAGAGTTCAGCAGCCCCTGCTCCAGAGTGCGCTGGGACGCCACAGAGAGCACGAGAGTCTAAGTTTTTCTTACCTTTGAGGTAGACTTATATAACAATGATCTCTAAGTTTCCCTAGAGTCTTATTACTTTCTTATTTGTTTGTGTCTTTGAAAGCTGTGTCTTTGTGCAGGATAATGCTTATGCCTCTTATCCCCATCATCATTGCTTCATATAGAAGATGAAAATATGAATAAGCAAATTCATATGTGAAGTTAAGTTTTTTGTTTACATGAGGAGAATGGATGAAGAATATCCAAATATTATGTCAGGTAGGTTTTGTTTTCTATCATCCTCACTTTTTATATGCTAGTTACTGAATTCAGAGCCTAACAGTTATAATACAGATTTTTACTACTGATAAACATAAATCTTGGAATTTTAAAGTTGTCATCTTTGTTAAGACAGTGTTTGGGGACATTAAAAAGGAGAGCTTAGGATTCTAGAGACTATGTCCACAACTATAGAAAGCCTAGGTCCTTAGGACACTCACTGATAATGTTATTGGAAGGATGTTTTAGGTAGGACTTGTTTGATGATTTTGTATTATGGTAAAGTTTGATGTTTAATACAAACTAATGTTTATTCCAGCCACAATCTTCCTCCACTGGCAAGATAATTTGTAAAACCTATCTGATAAAACACATTATTGGTACATCTTTTAGATGAAGTCACTGGGGATTGTCCCAGCTAAATGGGGAAGAAATGGAAGAAAGAAAGAAGACACAGGCGGCAGAAGATGAGCCACAAGTGGGGTGGGTACTCAAGAGGCTATCAGCAATTTGGAAAGAGAAGGAAAAATAAGAAGAAACAGTTGGGAACTTTCAGGAAGTGGAGTCAGAGTGGGGAAACACCTTGGGCTAAACTATGTTCACAGTAAAGAGAATTGTCCCAGAAATCAATATCTGGAACAGTTGCTAGCTTTTCAGTTAGAGGGTGGTTATAGCTAAAGACTATCAGGTTTTCTGAAGTACGATTCTGAAAGCCCTTTCTCAGTGGTAATATAAGTGCTGGGTGATACTCTTGGGAAACTTGATTAATTAACTTGTAGTTTTCTCCTGATGATAATTGCCATATTACTTGTATATATTTTTCTTGATTATTATTATTATTTTTTTGTGACAAGATCTTTGTGTTGGGCCCAGGCTGGTCTTTAAATCTTTATGTAGCCTAGGTTGGACACTTGCTTTCAGTGATCCCTTTGCTTTTGCCTGTTAAATGTTAAGATTGCAAGTATACATTTTTAAAAAGCTTACACATCCATAAGCATAGGAAAATGCATAAACATAATGATTTTCATATTGTTTGATAGTCTGCTACTCTAATGTTTTTCTGAATGCAATTTTGAAAACTTCTTCATATAAGAACTTTTTAATGTCATTTTTATTGACTGAATATTAGTATAATTCAGTCTTCTAAAAAGGTTGATGGTTTTTTTTTGTACTTTTGATAATACAAATGCAGATGTTCATAGGACCTTTAACCAACGTAATTCTGTTTAATTATTTTGTGTAATTTCCATCCAAAATGCACAAAGACATGCATAATGTTATTGTATCCTACACCTTTACTGAAGGTAAAGACTAGTAGAAGACTTTTGATTATGCCTCTTTTAGAACTGAATCTGCTTAAAATTGTACCAGTGTGATGTGTGAAATCATGCATACCATTGTACATATTAGCTTCTGGCTCCAGACCTTTAAAACCCTGCATGGCTCTCCCCTATTTTTCTGTTACTAGTACCACTGGGTACCATGTTCACAACACAATAACAGAGACAGAAGAGTAAGCCTAAGAAAAATGTATAAAGGCCTCAAGCTTAACATAAAAGGGACTACAGGTAGGGCAGGTGTTAATGCTGCTCTTGCAGAGGATATGAGTTTTGTTCTCAACATTCACATCTGGCAACTTACAGGCTCATGACCACTTGTAACTTTAGTTCCAGGAGCATCAGATATGACCTTGGAAGATACTTGCACTCAGGTGCATATACAATACACATAAAATAGGGCTGGAGGATGGTCCTCTGTACTACTTACTGAACAATTTCTGATTGCAATGAAATTCAGAGCCAGATATCGGGGAAAGGCTGAAATATCAGAGAGGAAACACCACAGTCAACTCTTACCCAGCTGTCTTCTAGTTTCCTCAGCTTTGCTCCTGGTCACTTGTAATTGCTGCCGTTTTCCTAAGCCTGCCTTAAATACCCTTCTTGCCCAGCTGTATCCCATCCAGGTTAAGATTAAAGGCATGAGCTACTATATATGGTAGTCAGCCTTGAACTCACAGAAACACAAAAAGATCTCTGTCTCTGGATTTATGGGATTAAAGGCGCAGGTAGGTCACCACTCCTGGTTTTCCCTGTGCTGGGATTAAAGGTGTATGCTACTGAAGCCCAGCTGTTTGGCCTTGTACTCAAAGAAATCCAGAACTCCCGGAGCTATGTGAGTTACCACTGCTCTGTTATCCCTGAAACTCCCTGAGCTAGTTTGGTTGTGAGTTGATCTCTTGATATTTCAGGTTTTATTAAATATGTAACATATCACCATAACTAGCAGTACTTGCTTTTAACCATAGAGCCACCTGTGCAGCCTGTGAATTCTTTGTATAAAACTGTCAAGATACACTCGAATATAGTTCTCAATATCTCTGTTCCATTAAGATGTGTCTCAACTGCTAAGAGCCATCTTGGTTTATGCTAAGTTATATTTTTTTTGTGATAGGCTTAAATTGAATAAAATGAATAATTTTTTTTCTTTATCTATCCAAAGGGTACTGTTATTTTCTAGTGCTTTGCTACAATGGTGGAGGCATGTTTAATTCTCTTTTTTATCTTATTTTGAAATATATTTTATATTATTTTTTATATATTTATAATTTTATAACATGCACCCCATCAAACTCAGTTATCAAGCTTCTCAGATTCATACCCATTCTTATGATCTCCCCCTTTACAAAAATGCCCATTCATGCTGCTCATTTACTTACTGGAGCATAGTTAAACTCCCTGTGTCCAGAGCCTTAAGGAAAACAAGTCTTTCCTCACCCCCACCCCTGCCAGAGGCCATCAATGCAGGAGTGAGGCACTGTGTTATTTAGCTATGTCCTAGCCTTGAGCTCTTGTATACAATGAATGACCCCTCTCTCTCTCTCTCTCTCTCTCTCTCTCTCTCTCTCTCTCTCTCTCTCTCTCTCTCTTAAAATCTACTAATGAGTGAGTATATAACCACATACCCTGCTACTCTTTCTGGGATTGTGATACTTCTCTCAGGAGGATATTCTCCATATCCATCCATTTGCCTGCAAATTTGAGGATATCATTTTTTTATTCAGGCTGAGTAGTACTCCATTGTGTAGATGTACCACAGTTTGTTAATCCATTCTTCAGCTGAGGGACATCTAGGTTGTTTCCAGGTTCTTGCTATTACAAATAACGCTGCTATGAACATAGTTGAGCTAATGCTTTTGGGGTGTGAATGTGCATCTTTAGAGTATAAGGCATGTTTAATTCTATGAAAAAACTTGTGGAAAGCCAGAGAGTGGCAATAATAGGTTACACTGGGTTATAATATGCTGAAGAAGATATTCTGATTTAATATTGGTTAACTAATTAGCTTTTTTGATATGTGTTTATGCTTCTCTCTTTGTGTGTTGGTACATGTACATTGGTACTTGTGGAGCCCAGAAGAAGGTGTTGCATGCCTTGGAGTAGGAACTGTATATATTGACATTTGTGAACCACTAGATATGAGTGGTGAGAAACAAACTCCAGTCCTCTGCAAGAACATCAAATGCTCTTAAATCATCCCTTCAGCACCCTTCCCCACCTTTTTTTTGCTTTGTATTACATTTATTGGCAAAAAGGATGTAATTGTCCAGCTTCAGTTTCAGGGTGTAGCAGATTCCTCAAAGACCAAGTTTGTGAGTCCATCATTTGCTTACAGGCTGCCCTCCATAGCAGGTCACTGTCCACTCTGACTCATAGACACTAATGCAAGCAGACAGAAGAGTCAAGGATGGTAAAGGGGACATGCTAAGAAACTGCAGTCTGCCTACTGTCCCACCTCAGCGTTATCCAACAGCAGTTTGGGAATGTGTCTAATAAGTTTAATGATCTTCGGAAAGTGCTTGAGAATAGTAAAGAAAAACATCCAGTGTGTACATGGCAAGATTCAACAACATCCTTGAGCAAGAGTGTGTGTGAGACTAATACAGATATAACATTGGGTATTAGAATCCTGTTAACTGGCTATTTGAAAATTAAGGAATTCAGATTGGCTCAGAAAGCTCACTTTTCCCTTTTATTTTGTTGGCCAGGAGGTCTTTCTCTTCATAGTTTTGCTTTTTTAAGAACCACAGATATTCATTTTATTGCACTGTATTCTTTAGCACAATTTTTCCCTGGGCTAAGAATGAAATTACTAACATTGCTTGCTCTGTATTCTGAAAATCACTGTCAGGTGTGAATTAACTGCTTTATTTGAAGGGTTCAACTACTTCTTATTTATTACAAAGCAGATTTTTATAGAATAATAGTCATTGGCACTAATGTCATTCTTTTCACTGTAGATGCGCTAAGTGCTCCAAACAGCCCTCTCCCTGTTATCTACATTTGAATGACTCCTATTACCCCTCCATCCAGGTTCACAGAGCTGTATATGAACTTTAGCTCTTCCAGAACAGCTTCAATTGAACCTAAGTAGAAACATTTGTATAATAGTTTGGGGGTCCCAGAAGAAGAAATAAGAACACTTCAATGACCTGTGGGTATCTTATGTGTTTAGAATTTGGAACAGGTGCTGATGGTGAGATGGGTCCCTTGAGGTGACTGGTTAAAAACAAGCAAGCAGACATTAACTCACCCAAATCCACACCAACTTTTCTGCTCACAATGAGATTACAAACTGGGACTTTAATGTATTCTGTATTCCTGTTTGGGTGTTCAACTTGTAAGTATTTTCCAATTACAAGTGCTTATAGTCATAACATGTTTAGTTAGAAGAGAAGGTAAACACCATTAATAATAATTAGTAATCCAGCCAAGTCATTCTATTGATGAAGCTTCTTCAAGGATCAGAGAGGTCTTTTGATTTATTCAAGATCATGCTCCACATTAATTACTACAAAACTGGGATTTCTTGGGGCTTCTCATTCCCACAACCTTGTAGAAATCTTTCACTCCACATTTTGCCTACTTCTTTTTTTCTTTCTCTTTTGCTTCCCTTTTTCTTTTTATTGTAGAAAGGTTTTAAGCTCATAGACAAACTTTGCTTTTAAGAGGAAACATGAGAAGAAAATCATAATAATTAAAATGACAGAAGAGAATCCCACTGGCTTTTTTACACCCACCAAAGGAGGTGTTTGCACTAATTTGTGTGACATCAACACCTAACCTTATGTAGCAGGGCTTCACTCACTAAGTAAACATAGGTTGCCTGCAAGACATAGATTTTCATGTATGGATAAAAAATTGAATGTGCCATATTGATCAATAAAAAGTTAATGTCACAATTGGCCATAGAAGTATAAACAGAAGTTTACAGGAAGAAGCTGTACCTTCAAACTTAAACTTCTGGAAGACTGGTTAACTGATTGGAACTTCAGGGATAGATATTTATTGCCTTCCTCTCTACCTGGCCTAACAGTTTTGCAACCATTAGGTAAATCACTTGAAATGTACAAACTGAGGCCCAGTTTCTTTCTTTTTTAAAATTCATTTGTTTCTCATAATCAAGATCCTGACTGTTCTTTCTCATCCCTCCACTTCTCATGTTTCCCCTCATCTCTCTTTTTTCTTTTTTTATTATTATGAATAAAAAGGTCACATTTTCTATCCTTGTATATCCTTATTCAAGGTCCCTTCCCCCTCCCACCACATCAGGTCATTCTCTCTTCTCCCATCTCCCCATCCTGCCTCTCCCATGGGCAGGTGGTCCCAAGGTCCCACCGTCCCAATATTGCTTAGTTCAGCCTCCACTCCTGGCAAATCCAGTTTTCTCCCCACAACATCAAGACTGAGTCAGGTATTCCTCTAGGGGGAGTGGGATCCAAGGAGTCTGTCCAAGGCGTTTCTGATCCCAAGCTGTTCAGTGGTTGTGGTTTGCAGCTTAGGCATGCTTTTCTTTCTTTCTTTTTTTTTCTTTTTTCTTTTGTTTATTTGTTTAGAGTCCACTAATGAGTGAGTACATGCCCTGCTTATCTTTCTGGGTTTGTGATACGTCGCTCAGGAGGATATTCTCCAAATTCATCCATTTACCTGCAAATTTTAAGGATATCATTTTTTTTCTTACTGCTGAGTAGTACATTGTGTAGATGTACCACAGTTTGTTAATCCATTCTTTTGTTGAGGGGCATTTAGGTTGTTTCCATGTTCTTGCTATTACAAATAATGCTGCTATGAACATAGTTGAGCTAATGTCATGGAGTGCGACTGTGCATCTTTAGGGTATCTACCCAGAAGTGGTATTGCTGGGTCCTTGGGGAGATTGATTCTCAGTTTTCTGAGAAACCGTCATACTGCATTCCAGAGTGGCTGAACAAGCTTACACTCCCACCAACAATGGAGGAGTGTTCCCCTTGCTCCACATCCTCTCCAGCATAGCCTGTCATCTGTGTTTTTAATCTTAGCCATTCTGACAGCCTGTAAGGTGTAAGGTGGTATTTCAAAGTTGTTTTGATTTGCATTTTTCAGATGGCTAAAGATGATGAGAACTTTTTCAGGTGCCTTTCAGCCATTTGTAATTCTTCTGCTGAGAATTCTCTTTTTAGATCTGAACCCCATTTTTTGATTGGGTTATTCAAGGTTTTGGGCTCCAGATTCTTGAGTTCTTTATATATCTTAGAGATCAGTCCTTTAGCACTTGTAAGGTTGGTGAAAATCTTTTCCCATTCTGTAGTCTGTCATTTAGTCCTATTGACAGTGTCCTTGGCTTTACAGAAGCTTCTCAGTTTCAGGAGATCCCACTTATTGATCCCCCTATTTTATTTTAGGGTCCGTGCCACTGGTGTTATATTTAGGAATTGATATCTTGTGCCAATTCGTAGAAGTGTTTTTCTCACTTTCTTTTCTATCAAGTTCAAAGTGGCTAGGTTTTTGTTTAGGTCTTTGATCCACTTGGATTTGAGTTTTGTGCAGGGTGACAGGCTTGAATCTATTTGTATTTTTCTACACACTACCATCCAGCTATGCCAACACCATTTGTGAAATGTACTCTCTTTTTTCCATTGAATATTTTGGGCCCTCATCTCACCTCTCTTCCAGATCCCCCCTCTGTCTCTTCCCAGAAAGGAGCAGACCTCCTAGGGACATTACTGTATTTTGCTGTGCCATGTTCATGTTTTCATTGGAATACATTAGTAGACAACTATCTTTCACCAACTCAAAAGCCAAGAGCATCATCTGAGAGCATCTTGGAATTTTAAAGCTCATAAGAACCTTCTTTCTTCACTTTGCTGCAAACTTTATGATGTCGCCACGAATATACTTGCAGTGTTTTTTTTTTTTTCTGATACTATGCAAACTTCCATGTTAGAGAATGAAATTTGGGGTAACTCAAGTTTGTGTCCCCAGACTATAGTCATTTATGGGCTTCAGAATAAACTATCTCATCCTCTTTGAGGTGAGAGTGGTGCTTTTGAACCCACAGAGCCAGCATTCTTTAATGCACAAACATTTTTTAAACTTTTATTCACAAATTTTAACCTTTTGAGTTTAAAGTCATTGTTTAGAATTTGGATAATTTAAAACCATTTTAAATTTATTTTCAAAATGATCTGGAGATTCAGATTTAGTTATTAATCAATAAAAGTATGTTCTGTCAAAATACTTCCTGTTTAACATTTTGGAGGTGTATATTTCTTTTCTGAGTGGTCTAGTATCCCTCTCCTTCTTATATAATTTTATTTTAATGTTCAGTAGGTGGGTCATGCTTGTCTTACAGAATCATATAATGTCAGTGCTAGAATAGAGATAAGAGAAGCAAAACCCATCACACAGCTGAAGAGATTTAGAAGGATAAAACAACATATTCAAGGACTTATAATTCTCTTCAATGTAGGGCATAAGGTAAGCTTGGTTTTTTCATCTCTGGAAGAATGTAATTCTAGCATAAGAAAGATCGCTGTGGCTTTTCTGCCCTGGGAGATTTTTAAACAGAAAAGAAAATTCTGAGTTATGATTCACTCAACAGTTTTGCTTTGGCCACAGTCCACATTGTCATTCTGACAGAGTTTGCAGAATAATTCATTAGCATGTATGCATTCTGTTTTTAGCTTTAAAGAATATAATTGAATTGTAGATTGTGTATAAGCTTGGTAGTTGCACATAATTGAAGGAAAAAGAAAAACTTTTTCTCTCAACCAAAGACACTAGCTTAGAAGAAAAATAGGAAGTGCACACACAGTAACTGGCATCAGGTCCGTTTTAACAAAGGTTCTAATGGAAGCAAGGACATTGAGCTGCATTGCCAAGCTTGGGAAATTCTCTCTTGTCTGCTGTAAAGGTAAAGGGTATTCTACTTCAGTCTTCATCTATTATATCTATCACTTCACAATTTTTTCTTTTGTTGAAAAATAAAAAGGAAAAATCATGGTGGCATTCCTATTTTACTGTATCACTGTGGCTTGAGAATAAGATAGAGAGAAAGGCCTCAGGATGAACATATGGGCAAAACCAGTTAGCAGGAAGTCTGACTGTCTTCCTCAACTGAATAGGCTAGGATATAAGTAATGGAACATACATGATATGCAAATGTGGTAGAGGGCAGTGCTAAATAGACAACCCTTAAAGGGTCACACCTGTTTTGGTCCAGGGCCTTTGAATACCTAATCTTTCTAGCTCTCTGATCTGTTTCCAATTTTGGAACTGCTTTCTTAGTAACCAGTTTCAATATCTTCCACTTCCTATATAGCCTTGGTCCTTTTCTAGGACACAAGGATCTGAAAATTACAGCAAGTACATTCTGTATCCTGAATCACTTCTACAATATCATAGCCATTTGGCTATTGATGGCTACATAGTACTTCTTAGAGACAACTGCAAATATTTACAGAGGTTTGGAAAGGAATAATTAGAGTTAAAAAACTGTATCATGTCCATTTGTTTGATTTTTCAGAAGATTTACTGAGTACACTTAGTGCTATCATTGTGTGCCATCAACATAGGGTCTTATGTCAGACCTTGTGTAGCTTCTTAGTGGCCTCATTCTTAATGAAAACTGAGCCTTCTTCCCCAGAGGCCACCAGTTGCCATCAGGTCTTCATCTAGGGCTGAGACTAGACTTTATGAATAAAAAGTTCCACATGAAGTTGGGAGGAAATAGCTGTGGAAGGGATGAGGGAGGAACTAGGGTGTGACTAAAGGGTAAACTTGATCCAGATATATTATATGTATGTACTAAATTATCAAACCATATCACTATAAATGCTGAAAACCAATTTGAATATTTAAAAAGAAAATATTTCTCTCTGGATGCTATAACAAAGGTTTAGGTACAGTTTGTTTTTCCATTTTCCTAGAGTCATATGAAATTTTGAGGATCATTTCTTTTCACGCTTTCAATTTACAAAAATGGAAACAGAGATGTCACAAGTTTAGACCAACAGTGTCAGGAAGGAGAGAAAAATAGTAAGTCTAAATCTACAATCTAGTACATAACCCAGTATTTGAAAATAAAGTTAAATTATTTAGGAGTGAATGAGCCCAAGCTTATAAATTTTCAATTATTACTTTTCTATTTCATTATGATTATGTGTCCATTAGATTTCTCATTACAATTCTTTGTCTTCTATCCTTTCAAGGGACACCATTAAGTTTGACTCTGGCTGACTGGCATTCATGTTGGACACTTGGGTTCTCATAGTGAAGGCAGTTCACGAACTATGTTTTTCTACATGGGTTGAGCAGACACTTCAATCAGTGCACTAATTTGGAATTGCTGAGAGCTCAACTCCCTATCTACTTGTTTCTTTTAACATGGACATTTTTAATCAAGTGCTTAATTTGGTCCTGGGGGACTTACATCTGCTTTAATAATACATGTGACAAAATTTACCTCATTGCTTTGAAAGTTGTTAATTATGAAGTGCATTTCAAATGAGCTATCATGGCCAAGAAAGCATCCCTTTTGGATGCTTTTATATTTTAATACCAGGAAGAAGTAATAAGCAGCGAAGGGTTATGAAACACCTGTCAATAATATGGATGGTGGGGCTTTGGAGAAGCAAACAGGATAATTGCGGGGACTTTTGGGTGATGAGCACATACTAAGTTGTTGTCAGGTTACACTATAGATTGTGCATACCCCAGAGGGCTTATCCTGGTTTCAGAGCAGATGAAGGAAGACTGAAGAAGGAAGAGCTTTAGATAGATGAGTGGGTTATACCATTCATCTCCTTAAGAAAGTAGAATCATTCGCTCTCAGGGATGATAGTTTTATTTTAAGATCTCACACAGTAAAAATGGCCAGTTGCAGGCTGCTGTAGGCTTCTAGTGATTTTGCTGACCTGTTCTCAGGCTTGTATATATTGTGAATTCTTATGGCCACTGTAGTTATTACTTACTTAATAAATTAGCAGAAGGTTTTCAAGAGATTTGTAATAGGGCCTCTGGTCTTCAGATACACAAATGCAGTCTAAATACTGATGCAGTTAAAAGGATTTAAACAAGCTTCTAAATTACTGTGTCTTAAAAGCAGTAGATCCCAGCCAACCCATTTGCACATGTTAGCCTCAAAAGATGGCTTTTAGTGGCTTAGTTCCAGAGCGTCCTCCATTATTTTCTCATTCCCTGAAATGATTTCTGGTCTTTGCAAAAGACAATGAGTGCCATGCAAAATACTTACTTTACACCCCTGAGGGACAATATCTTAAAAAATATGATTGCTTAGAAGTTGAAGGATAGTCTAGTTCTTCATGAGTGAGAGGTTTATGTCAGCTACTCACAGACATGATTGGTCTTGAACCAGGATCTAGATAGAAGACAGAACTGAGAAATGCTTTGTACTTTGTTTTGTGAGAAAATTCAAGAATTAAAAAGTAAATAAACCCAGACTAAGTTCAGAGTTCCTTGACTGTCACATGCATGTGAAAAACTGTTTGAATGTACTATTGCAATGTGGTCCTAAATTTGGGAGATAATTTTTCCTTTTGGGAACTGTCCTAATAAGGAAAATGTTTCTAAAAATTTGAAAAGTAATAAAGCTTGGTAAAAAAATGGTGGGGCTGGAGAGATGGCTCAGCGGTTAAGAGCACTGTCTGCTCTTCCAGAGGACCTGGGTTTGATTCCCAGCACCCACATGGCAGCTAACAACTGTCTGTAGTTCCAGTTCCAGGTAAAAAAATGGTGAAATAAAACTAGGCAAGTATTAGTGAGACTTGCCACTCCTGAGTTATAAAGAGCATAAACAGTGACTACAAAGGGCTCTCAGGTGTAGGTTGCTCCACTGGCTATTACTTCTCTGTATGCCATTTGAGTAATTTGGAGAAGGTGATGACAAATAGTTTTTCTATTATGTAACAATAGTGTCTGCAACATCTGGAATGGGTAAAAGTAACTGAATGAAGAGAGAGGAAATGGAGATGAGCTCAAAATGATAATGGCAAAAGAGTAAAACCCATATGGTAGGGTACAACTTAGAACAAAGGATAAACCACTATTTGGAGTTTGAGGCCTGGTGATAACGGTCATTAGACTATAAAATTTTTCCTTTATTTTAGACATTTATGACACTTCCTTCTGCAAGGGGATTTGCTTGTGCTAAACAAATATTTTGCTACTGTGTTACTATAGACCTAGCTGAGTACTTCTTTTAACTGCTAAGCTAAATGTTTTATGTATAAGACTTAGGAATAAGTTTTTCTCATTAGGTTAATGACATTGACCTACAAATGTTTGATTGTGTTACTAGGAAAAGGCCACTGACCACCTCACCTTACATATATATATATATTTTTTCCATTTCATTGTATATTTAATATTGTAATATCAAATGGGAATTATAACAAAAGCAATCCATCAATAGGAAATCAAAAGTGAATTAACAAGTATAAAAACTTGTGCCCTTAAGGAAACCTAAATGAATTAAAGTATTTTTAATTTTTTAACTATATTTTTAAAATTTTTCTGCGGCTAATTTGGATGCACTCCTCACATACAAATACCATAAATATAAACTTATATGTGGCTTCCCTTTTCTTAATTTACTTCTTATTCTTTACTCTAGTAACTTTCAATCACTGTACTCTTTGTGTGCAAAGTTTCAGCATTTGGTCATTCTTTGGTGAGCATCAGTGACAGACCCCATTATAGTCTAAGTGCAATAGGAATGTCTGCCCCGATGTCTAAAATGTAGCATCATCACAATAAATCTCCACAGCAATCTCCAAAATCTTGGAGTTATAAGCATTTTTTTTCTAGCAAATGTTAGCCAATCCCATTCTTATCTTCCATTTCCCAGAGAATCTATAGGAGAGATCTTGAGGGATATGTAACCCACATCCTGTACTAGAATTGAAACCAGACAGGGCAAATGGTTTTCCCATTACCCCACAGCTCTTCATCAATAAAGGTTGAGTTCTGAAGTAACACATTTTTGCCAGCTTTGGCAAGACAACAAATAAAAGGTGGTGTGTATGACATGCAATTTAGTAATAAATAAGTATTTTTGAACTATTTGTCTCATTAAAATATGTATTATCTCTGGTATAAGTCTTGGGTAGATCATTTTGAGGTTTATAGATATCTTATATAAATAACTTCCTCTCTTAGGATCTCAAATTGCTCTAACATGGATTCTGAGATTAAAGGAAGACTCGATTATTTTTTCTAGGACACCATGGCAACTTCCTATAAAGCTGATGTATTCATAAGGGTGTTATTGTGAACCCAGGAAACCTTCAGATTTCTGAATTTTACTAATTGTTAGTTAGCAGAAAATGGCACATAAAAGTCTTTGCATTCTGTTCTCAAATCCTTATAACTGGGAGAGGATTTAAGTAAGTTTAATGTGAAAACATCAAGGCACTGTTGCTCAATTTAGTTTCAGGTATCACATGAGACATTATCACACTTTAAAGGACAGAGAGTAGAGCTTGTGTTGAGAAAAATGCTGGGATTTACTTAGCCAAAATGAATTTAACAGTTTCTTATACAATGTCCGAGGAATCTATAGTAGAACTGTATTGTTAGCCAAACATCAAAAGTCTTATTTTCTTTCTTAGAATTACTCTATCAAAGATAGAAGGTACTGAATCTGATCTTAGATTTCATAGCAGAGAAGGGGGGGATAAATATACACCTAGGAATTGTAGACTGATTCAATAGACAAAGTAATAGCTATAGGTGAAAGGGACTGAAGAATCAGTGGGTCACATATATATATACATTTGGAAAGGATAAAGCAAGGATGCTTTATAGAGAAACAACACAAATGTTGAATGATTTGCCCAACATGACACCACTAGTTAGCAGCAGAGTAAGCTTATGATTCCATAGTCAGTTTCTCTTGAGTGGCTAAGTTCTCACCCCACTTTAAACAATGAGAATAGAAATCAAACAGAACAGAATAATACCAGAGGTCACATTATTCTTTCTTTTCCCCTATATAAACTCTCTGTATATTCTTCACATTTGGCTATTGGTAATAAGACATATGTAAATGTTTACAGATGGCTATTAGTCAGGTAGCCATGAAGTGATATTTCAAAAACGCTGAGCCAAAATAAATTCTACCTACTTTAAGCTGTTTCCTTGAGTGTGTTGTCACAATGATGAGAAGGTGGCTTACATTGTAATTTGTTGATTTTGTGTTGTTTATATCCTCCTGAAGAGTACATCAGAGTGTCTTAATCTCTGGGAGTATATCATCTTTCTTTAGCCTCTCACACTTAGTGTATCTGTTATGACCAGAAAGGGATAAGAACAAAAGATAGTATGGAATTTTATTATTTGCTGTTAACAATATCCAAGCAATTTGTTGATAACTAATAAGATATTTATTCATGAAGAACTATATTTAGTAAATGACATAAATTTGCTTTTAGCATAGACATTTATAGATTTCCTTCTTAACTGTTTAATTAAGCCATCCTTCTTCACTCTTTATCATTGAAAATGAATTGACTGGTTAAGAATAAGAAAAGTCTGAGTAAATTTTGCTTTTTTTACAGGACATCTTCAGATTGCTGTACACATAAAACAAATAATATGCCTTACTGATTTAATTGATTATTGAATGAAGTTTACAAGAAAGGAATGTGCAGTTCATTATCTTTATTGCTTCATTTTAACTCAAGTATAATCAAATCTCTCTTGACATTATGTTGTCCTACAATGAAATATCTTACTTTTCCACTATGTTTAAAGACTTTAGTAGATAGAGTTATTGTTTCTAATTCTGCCTATGCTATGAATTTTTCAATTATTTTCTTTTTTATTGTTATGAATAAAGAAGTCACATTTTCTATTCTTGTATATCCTTATTAAAGGTCCCTTCCCCCTCCCACCACATCAGGTCATTCTCTCTTCTCCACATCTCCCCATCCTCTCCATGGGCAGGTGGTCTAAAGGTCCCACTGTCCCAATATTGCTTAGTTCAGCCTCCACTCCTGGCAAATCCAGTTTTCTCCCCCTTCCCTCAAGACTGAGTCAGGTATTCCTCCAGGGGCAGTGGGATCCAAAGACTCAGTCTAACCTGTCTCTGATCCCAAGCTGTGGTTTAAAGCTTGGGCATGCTTTGCTTTTTTTGTTTGTTTGTTTGTTTAGAGTCCACTAATGAGTGAGTATATCCCCTGCTTATCTTTCTGGGTTTGTGATACCTCGCTCAGGAGGATATTCTCCAAATCCAACCATTTGCCTGTGAATTTTAGGATATCATTTTTTCTTACTGCTGAGTAGTACTCCATTGTGTAGATGTACCACAGTTTGTTAATCCATTCTTCAGTTGAGGGGCATTTAGGTTGTTTCCAGTTTCTTGCTATTACAAAAAACGCTGCTATGAACATAGTTGAGCTAATGCCTTTGGAGTGTGATTGTGCATCTTTAGGGTATACACCCAGAAGTAGTATTGCTCGGTCCTTGGGGAGATTGATTTTCTATTTTCTGAGAAACCACCATACTGCATTCCAAAGTGGCTGAACAAGCTTACACTCCCACCAACAATTGAGGAGCATTCCCCTTGCTCTGAACCCTCTCCAGCATAGGCTGTGATCTGTGTCTTTTATCTTAGCCAATCTGACATGTGTCAGGTGCTATCTCAAAGTTGTTTTGATTTGCATTTCTCTGATGGCTAAAGATAATGAGGACTTTTTCAGATGCCTTTCAACCATTTGTGATTCTTCTGCTAAGAATTTCCCTTTCAGATTTGAACCCCATTTTTTGATTGGGCTTTCAAGGTTTCGGACTCTAGATTCTTGAGTTTTTTAATATATCTTTATAGATAGAGATCAGTCCTTTATCACTTGTAGGGTTGGTGAAACTCTTTTCCCATTCTGTAGGCTGTCATTTTGTCCTATTGACACTGTCCTTGGCTTTACAGAAGTTTCTTAGCTTCAGGAGATCCCACTTATTTACTGTTGATTTTAGTGTCTGTGCCACTGGTGTTATATTTAGGAAGTGGCCGCCTGTGCCAATTCGTAGAAGTGTATTTCTCACTTTCTTTTCTATCAAGTTCAAAGTGGCTGGGTTTATGTTGGGGTCTTTGATCCACTTGGATTTGAGCTTTGTGCAGGGTGACAGGCTTGGATCTATTTGCATTTTTCTACACACTACTATCCAACTATGCCAACACCATTTGTTAAATATACTACCTTTTTCCCATTGAATATTTTGAGCCTTTTTGTCGAAGATCAGGTATTCATAGGTTTTTGGGTTAATGTCTGGGTCCTCATTTCTATTCCATTGATCTACAAGTCTGTTTTTATGAGAATATCAGGCTGTTTTTTTTTTTATTACTGTAGCTCTATAGTATAACTTGAAATCAGGGATGATGATGTCTCCTGAGGTTCTTTTGTTGAGCAAAATTGTTTTGGCAATCCTGGCTTTCCTGTTATTCCAAATGAAATTGAGTATTTTTCTTTCAAGGTCCAAAAAAATTGTGTTGGGATTTTGATGGGTAGTGCATCGAATTTGTAGATTGCTTTTGGTAGAATTGCCATTTTTACTATGTTAATCCTACCTATTCAGGAACATGGGAGAGCTTCCCATTTTCTGATATCCTCTTCAATTTCTTTCTTCAGTGATTTAAAATTTTTGTCACATAGATTTGACAAATTTTATTTGGTTATAGTTACTCCAAGATATTTAATACCTTTTGCAGCTATTATGAAGGTTTCTTGATGTGGCCCTGAGTGAAGAAAATGTCCTATTATTTTCTAAGTGCATAGTGTTAGAAGTAGCCATATGACTTTTTTCTCTCTTTTGACCAATGGGTTCTAGTAGAATTGACACAAATAAAGGGACAAAATTTGTCTGGTTGACTCTCACTGGCCTTGTCTCAAATGTTATATCTTACCTAAAGTTAGTTGTCTTTAGTCACAGTCCTATATATCTGTCCATCATTATAATTCTAAAATGCTATTCATCATTCTATTTATGCAATGTATTTAATGTTACATGTGCCAGTAAGAACCTTGTCTAAGTTTGTTATGAAGTTAAACACTTTGTAAAAGATTTGATAAACATAAATTGCTAAAAATAAAGTAAATTAGGGTTTGTGAGATGGAAAGAAAAGAAGTACCTAGAAGGATGCCTAATTGTAATTGCTTTGTTTATTTCTTTTAAGCTATGATTATTTTTATTCATAACATTAGAAATTAGAGTCTTGTATGATGTAATATATGTGGTTTCATGCCAAAAATTTAGTTAATCACGAATACCAGTACATTTCTATAATCCCAAATTGTAGAAGTTGAGGTAGAAGGATTGTGAATTTGGTACTAGACTAGGTTATACAGCGTAGTGCAGTCCAAACCCCAAATAACAAAAACAACATAAAAGATGAGCTTCTATATTTTTTTCTTATCTTCTTTATAGTTATTGTTAACTTCTCAGCATTTTAAATTCATTTTACTGTTTTTCTTGATAAATACAAAATAAATAAAGAAAAAAATTTTGTCTGCTTAAGGCAAATAAAATGCTTAATTTCTGCATTCCTTTTATGATGGTCTTCAACCAATGGTTGTGGTTAACTGAACTAAAACAATTTTCAAATGCAGATCCATAAATTGGATAGCATGATAAAAAAATTCTTCTTTGTCGGTAAACATTGTAGAGGTGCTTATACTACCATTTTAACATTATTTTCCAGCTGTCACTCCTCTTTGTGTTCTTAGATTCTGTTCCAGCTTGTATATTTATTGTTTGATTAGTAATCTTTGTTTTAAAGGCAGACACCCCTTGCTACAGATCAGTTATTCAGTTCCCTTCCTATGCAACAACTTTTCACTAATGCTGGATACCTCTGATTATTTTCACTTTTATTTATGCGCACAAGAGCAGAGTCCAGAATTATCTAGATCTAACAGATATTTAAAATGAAAACAGAATTTAGCCATTCCTCTTTTGTTTTCAGGTTGCTACCAAATGAAATCTCTGTGTGTACATTGTGTGTCTGAAACTATCGTCTTTAGAAGGCATATATAAAATGGAGCTGATTGTGAGGGGGAAGGTACAATAATATTTTCCATACATCTGGACTTGGATTTGCAATTGGAACAACTTGGATTTGTTTCAAATTTAAAAGAAAACGCTGCACATATTGATTGATGAAACATGCTTCTGGTAGTGAGTTTTGAGACTAGACAGTCACCTCCTTGGAAAAACTTAGAGATAAATTTTTTTTTTTGTGGTGTCGTAGGTTCAAAAATCAATCCATAGGTGATGACATTCCATCAGCACTGGCTAAGGGTGGAATTGAGAAAAGCTCTCCAGTTGGAAAAGTAAGCTTCACACCACATTGCCCATAAGTCAGTAGTTGTTCATGCAATGACTAACCACACAAGAGTATCCAAGAGCCACTCAGCACCTGATTACCAACAGTTTGAAATGCATGTGAGTCATTTGGAAAGAAAGTCAGTTCTGGGTTTAGCATTTGGATTGTTCCAATTTCAGAAGTGTCAATTCTCACCTGGAAAGAAAAGGTAGACCAGAAGACCTTGGCTTTAATAAAGTACACAGACTCTAGACAGTTTTTAATACAGTGAGATTAGCATGGGATCATAAAGCAACAGATTCAAGACAGCAGGCTGTGGCTAAAGAAAGTCAGACAGTGTCTTTCATCAATATTGAATATGCTCTACTATTTCAGTTTCTCTCATTAGAGCATCTTGAAGAATTAAGAGGATAAGGGGCTTTCAGTGGTTTGTTCCATGCAGATATAAAGAAATTCTTGACTAGGTGGTATAAAGAATGATGCAAACAAAAAGTCCTCATGAGGACTATATGTTGCTGCTCACCTCTATAGTGATACAAGTAAAAATATTTATTTATTCATGTGTGTGTGTGTGTGTGTGTGTGTGTGTGTGTGTGTGTGTGTGTGATATACAGGTGCACTTACCTATATACTCAGAAGCTAGATGATGTTTTCAGATTCCTGGAAATGGAGGCTTGTTAAGTGGGATTCAAACTCTGGTCCTTGAGCTCTGTTAACCACTGACCAATCTCTGTAGTCCAGTTATTGCTATTCTTATTTGATTAATAAATCAACACTAGAAAGTTGTCTTCATGAAACTGGCTTATATAAACCCTAAGCACAACTGTGTTTTTAATCATTTACCTAACAGCAAAATTCAAAACTTTTTGGCTCTTATATAATGGAAAACCTGCTAGATTTATAAAAAAAGTAATTTGAGTTTAAGCTGTTACACTCTACCCTTAGAGCTGTAAGAAAATATCTGGAAAACCACACTATCTGGAGACTAATATAACCAGCTTCCCCAGAGTGGTACACTATATGTGAGAGCAACCACGCTTTAACAATACCTTTTATTTGATGAGCATTACATAATCAATGCATGATACAAATGTTGGCTCATTTGGATATTCATTTAGCACTTAGATATCATGTTGTCTTCTGTTGTTTCAGGAAATTGTTTGCTTTTAATAAGGGGTGTTTGATGTCTGGCAGATAACACTGGCAGATGTGACGCTGATAGCAGCAAAGAAGGCAGTATGTAAAAGCATATCGTTGAAACTCTGACTATATCTACTGCATAGGGTGTGGTGACCTTCCACCTCTATAGTTGATAAGCATTCCTGGGAAGCAATAGCTTTATTAAGCATGCTGTTGACAGGCTGCCCTTTATGATCTGAGCAGATGGCTGTCACTGGTCTCTTTGCTTCTTCCCTCCTACGAGCCCAACTGTCTTTATGCCTAGAGAAATCAAAGGGAATAATATATAGCTCTTGGTAACAGATAAACACAAACTCCATCCTTTTCTATTTTAATTGGACCCTCAAGCAGGGAAACAGGAAGAGGGTGGCAGATACAGCACTCAGCCTCAGATGCCTGTGCTTTTTGTCTTCTGCATATGGAAACAAAGAGTTTTTTGTTCTGTTCTCAGCATGGTTATTTTTCACACTGAAAGGGGATAAAGGCAGTTGATATATAGACTTCATCTTTGTCTGATGTTATTTTTTCATATTTCCATCATTTTCTTTCTACACTAATTTTTACCTTGGTGTTTCTGCCTTAGAAATATTAGTCAGTGATTTGTACTGATATGCTATTTTAACTGACAATAAGCCTAACCCAAGGGTTAAGTAAAGGGATTAGGAATTGAACCTGATTAATTTCCTCTATTTATTTTGTGAAACACTACCATACACTGGGACATGTTACATCTCAGATACCTCAGCTAAAATATGAAGAAAATGATTTTATTCTTTTCCAAGAACTCTATGTTCATGAAGTAAAATTTTTCTTTTATGATTAGTCAGCCCCAGTTAATATAGTCAAGTGTTAAGAGTTTGGTAAAACTTAATTTATTATAAGTTATAACTGGAACACTTAAAAGTTCCCAATTTTATGTGGTTATGAATCTTCCGTGCTTTTTATAAACAGCATGGAGAAGTGACAATCTTAATTACTGATGTCATTAAGGTTGATGATCATTTGAAATCTCTCCTTCCCTCATTTCCTCTCTTCTTCCTTCCTTCCTTCCTTTCCTTCATCCTTTCCATTCTCCCTCTTGTCTTCCTTCTTCTCTTTCTCCCTCCATCCCTGACTTCCTTCCCCTCTCTCTTTGAAAAATCATTGGCTTCTGAATTAGAAGTCCTCAACACTACACAGAAGGACAGAGCCAACTATGTATTGAGTCTTTTTATATGCCATCTTAAGCAAAGCAGAATCAGTATACATTACAGCCCCACATCAGTTCTACAGAAAGAGAAATTATATCAATGCACCCTTGATGGTAGCAATGCTTTAGAATAATCTATCTGCAAGATTATCTTCATTATTTATTAAACTCATCACCCAGGAATATAGTGAACATTTATGAAAGAATCAGAAACCTCACAATTTTCATTTGCAATGACATAGATTTTCTAGGTAAATTTCAATAAGATTGCTTCATTTTAGGAAAATTGAGTTTAAGCAGAGTTGAAAAAGAATAGTGCAAAAGTTAAAGTAATAACAAATATCAGTACTTTTTTTCTGTGCTCACCCTCTGTTCTCTGTAACTTGCTAGAAGTTCTAAGCTGGAAAGATGGATCAACTGTTGAGAGTATGTATCTAAATTTGGTTCTTAGTTCCCAAGTCTGATACCTCACAATATCTTGTAATTTCAGCTTTAGGATTAACCAATAACTCTGACCTCTATATGCCCTTAAATTCATATATCTACCCCACATGTTTAAGTATAACTGAAAATAATAAAAGCAAAAAGTTAAATATGGGTAAATTGCTGACATGAAGAAAAAGTCTTCTCTGCTTCCCATTATGCTTCACTTCTCTTGATGAACTTGGCAGAACCCAAATAATCATAGTAGAGAGATCAAGGTATATTCATTTCTGGGTTGTCTGACTTCTCAAACTAATTTGGCTTCTAAATCTGACAGAGAATCTGGCGGTCTCATTGTCCATGAAGTTGGAGAATTGGTGGTGCCAGTGTGTATGTGTATGCGTGTGTGTGTAGCATGGATGCATAGTGGCTCTCTTTCAAAGGCCAGCATGACTTGATACATTTTACTACCTATGCACCTGAGCCAGCAGCTGGGCATGCTGCAAAGCATGTACCACTGTGGTTCTTTTTCCTCTTTCTGCCCTGGACTGGAACTTTATTTGTGACTAAAAAACAGAGTTTCATACCCAAGCATTTTTTTTTAGCTCATTGCATATCATATTTACTGTGAAAGTTAGGTTTTAAAAAAAACCCCACAAGGTTGTATATTTGAGAAGTTGTATAAACTAGGGCTATGAAAGCTGTAATTTGAAAACTATGTGGGTGGTAGTGTTGTTGAAGAGAGGAAGGAAAAGATAATTATGGGAAAAATACCTCAGATACATACATCAAGAGATACTAATTACACAAGATGTTTAATTTAGGAAATGTAACTGACTTAGAGTTACATTGCATCATGACTCACATCTTGATCCACAGCAAACCAACTCTGGGACAGGGTGGTATAAATTTAAGGGAAACAAGAAAAATACTACTAAAGACTAGTTTGTGCTGTAGTATTTGCCATGTATTTTGCCTTTGTTTTATTCTTGGTATTGCTGAAATACAGTAGGCATTGTGATGTCTGTCAGATGAGCGAATGGAGTCCAGTAGGGACCCCTTTATCTAAGTATGAAAACTGAAGGCCTTTTGGATGCCCAGGTTCTTTTATTTGCTGAGATATTCTTGCCAAAAATGTTACTGAAAGGATACAAATAAAAGCCCTTCCCCAGGTAGGCAAGTGTGAGTGCTTGATATTAGCCTCAAGAAAAGAAGGATGCTGAGACTGTGTGAGTGCAGGATATTAGCCTCAAGAAAAGGATGCTGAGATTTCTCTGTGGATGTTCTAAAAGTAAAGCCTCTTTAATTTTTGTTCTTACAATCTTATGGCTTGCTATTACCATCACCCAACTTGAGAATAAAAAGACACCCATTAAATAGTTATTCAGCCATGAGGATATTATTATTTAACTAATATTGATCATAGCACCTTTGATATCTATTCTAAATCAAAATAAACCTGTTTTTGAGACACATAAAGATTTGTTCAAACAAATAATTTGTGAGAAGACAAAAACATGACCTTCTCTTTAGGATGCTCATTGTGTTTCCATTTTTTGGTGTTTTCTGTCTCTTTTATGGAGATTAGTCATAGAAAAAATAGCCCTTCCCTCAATCTATGTGTCCACATGTCTTTCTTTAGGCTTAAAATAAACCCTGTTTCTTGTTCTCAAAAATGTATTACCTTGTTTCAGCACAATGACTTCAACACATTTTTTTTTAGCATCTCAAATATTTATACCAATTAGTCAGCCACAAGTATTAGTGAGAGGTGGAGATAGAGTATTATTTATGCTGAGATAGCCAATCTTTACTTCCCTGGATGCTTGTTTGAAAGATGATGCTTGGGAAAATAAATCACAGTGTTTATCATCATTCAGTTGACTGTGTGAAGTGGAGTTGACTCTGTGCTCTGACCTCATTGGCTCTTGCAGAACTTCTCCTTTAAAACTGTTGGTACTATCCTACCCTTGAGACCCCAGCACTGGAAAGACAGTTGAATGTCATTATATAGAGTAATGCTATGTTAAACCATTCAGATAGAATGTTACATAATCTATCGTTTGCCAGATGTCTGTTTCAAAGGTAGATAATTTGTGTGTTGACTATAATATCACACGTGATAAGAAAAGAAGAGGGTATCAATACCAGATTAGAAGAATAATGGTATCTGATAGAGTTTCAAGGGTAGAGGAAAAGATTAGCTGTTTATCTGCCATCATAATACTGTTACTCATGGAATAGTTAAAAATAATTTATTCAGAAGATATTCATGGATCTCTCCCAAAAGTCCCTCTACTTCTCATATGCTTGACTCAAGATCGGTTGGATTTAAACAAACCATTCACATCATCCTTTGTGCCAAGTTTTTTTTTTCTTTATTCTTTTAAAGATATATTGTTTGGAACCTTTCCTTTTCTATTTGCATGACTAGCGCCCACTCCCCATTTTTACCATTTTGCTGGTCCCACAGGCAACACCATTCTGTTATAATTTATAATGCTAGTTTCATATCTAACCCTTGCTTTTTATGTTAAAATCTCTAAAGAGAACTGATAACCAGTGTTGACTACCAAGTGTTATTATTTGAAGTGATGACATCTCCCTTGCCTCACATTGTTACATGATAGTGTTGGACATCACTGCAGAAATGGGGGTAAATGTGGCTTTTGTATGTATTGTCTTGATATGTGACAAAACTGTGGATGTAGGTTGAGTTAACCTCATTTTATTCATCTGCCATGGAGCTCCATTGTGTTGAAAAGAAATATCCCCATGAGTGACATGACAAAGAGAGCTCAGAGAATTATTTTCTACTTTTTGTCTTTGATAAATTGACAGTTTTGATTTGGCACCTCTATTATGTAGATGACATTAAACTAAATGATATTATTAGTTGCTTTAAAAGGGAAGATTAAATTCTAAGATACTTAAGGAGCTGCGTGATGATGGACAGAAAAAAGCTAAAGCCATTTGAAAAATCATGATTAGTATGTAGTAAATGACAACCCTGTGGTTCAAAGGCAGTGAAGAATTAATTTATATCTCTTTATTATAACCAATGAAGGCTGAATCCTTAAGTTGATTCTAAGTGTAATGGGTAGCTCACAGAGTTGTTGGGGAGTATCAGAAAGCAGCCTAGATTAAACAGACTGAAAGCCTTTTTATGTGCCTCTACACACATACGAGTAAACACTGAAGCACATCAGGTTCTAGTGTTTTCATTCATATGATCTGCTATAAAATCTGCTGTCACAAGCAAAGAGAATGGTTCATATATATGTATATATATATATATATATTGTTTTGTGATTTTACATCATGCACCCCATCAACCTCAGTTATCAGTTCTCTCAGATTCATACCCACTCTTATGATCTCCCCACTTACAAAAACGTCCTTTATTTCATAAATACATGTTTAGAGTTGTGTTTATCTGATGGGAAAAATTTTGGTCAATGTCTGATCCTGACATAAACAAATAACAGTTTCATTTTCTAAAAGTGGCATTAGCTCTCTACTGAATTCTTATAATGGTATTTGAGAAGCTAAAACAATAAAAATCCAAATAAATATTTTCTTCCTATGTTTATGGATTCATATCTACATATGTTTGGTATGGTGAAGGTTACAAGCCTCATATTTCTTGTATACTATTTATAAGACTGTTTTTAATTTAGCTAATCATATTAAATTTTTATATCTTATATTTTGATTTGAAGAGTTTCAATTATTTCATTTATAATTTTCTTCATTAGACAACAAAAATATTCAACTGAATATTTTCACTAAATATTAACCTTTTGAAGATTTTTCATATTTAGTATGGAAAACATTCTAGCAAATGACAGAAAATATTCTAAAAAGCTTCATACATTCTAATTAAAATGGCAGTTTAAAATATTTGAACTTTTTGGATAATATGAAAAAAGATGAACACCTAGAAAAAAAGCACAGTGAAGCATATTAGTACTAAGAAATATAGGTAGGCACACAAAATTAGAATTAACAGGTACCAATGTCCGAAGAAATATAATTTGTGGTCTGTTCTGCTAATTCTGTATAGTCTTTGTATTGTAAAAGCCACAAAAATGAACATATAAGGTTCGAATGGACCTAACCCCCAGATATTATAATTTTTTGACCACTAGACACTTATTGAATAAGAAACACCATCCCATTTAGTACTTTACTATTTTGCACATAATGACTTACTACATCATAAATACTAAGGAAAAGTACTTTTTTATTTTTGCCAAAATGTGGAAATAATTCTAGAAGAAATATTTCTTTGGATAGATATTTTTAAAGTAATGTCCATGCTTCTGGCTTCAGTTCATCAGCAGTACCACCAAAATTAACTTCACAATGAGTGGAAGTATCATGTTCTCTACCTTATAAAGACAGGTCTGCACATGGAGGATATTAGGGACTGAGTCCTTCAGTCTAAGGCATATATTATTGATTAGTTATTTGACCCAATTTATATCCATGTAGTTAGGACTTTATGGTCTAGGGTCCATTGAGCTCTAAGACTTGTGGAATGTGTCCCAATTACCACACCACCTGTGCTGAATTGGATGGCTTTGCTTCATTATGCCTTTGTGCACTGCTTGATAATCTTGCACAGGACATTCCCCACTGGTGGTTTGAGGATTAACTAGATCAACAGCCAGTAACTAAGTAGAGCCTGTGAGGTGGAAAGACAAGCATAACAATGTCCTCAGTGCTTGCAAATACCTAATGCACTGACTCTTTTGTTCACGTAGGGCTTGAGAACCAATTCCTGTCAAGGTAAGATGCCCACTGGAGTATTTGTTTTTAATTATTTATTTGCTCCTACTGATCCTTTTTTGATGGGGGCCAAACTCATTCCCAGAATGGTTTATGATAGGAAATCAAAAGAAGTAACAAACAAACAAACAAAACATACCCAATGATTTTCTCATTGCTTTGCCACTAGAGCAATCCTCTGCTCATTTACAGTGGATCAAGACCCTTCTGGGAGGTATCTTAGATACTCTGGCTTCTACTTCTGTGTCAGCTAACTTGTCTCTACTCATCTCCTAAACATTCAGAATTGGGACAATTCACCTTTTTAAAAAATTCTAGATTAGAAACTAAGTTAAAAAGTTAATTAAATCACCAGTGTACAGAAGTTTCTCAAGAAGCCCTTCTTTTATAAGTCTTATTCCTTTGAAACAGGGTCTCTCACTGTTTTTACAGCATCTGGAGCTAATCTGTGGCCAGCAGGCCTATCTCTTTGCCTATTACCATCTCCCATTGCTGATGACCACACCCAGCTCTTTACATGGATGCTGGATTCAGAAACTTGTGTCTCTATGTTTGCACAAGCTTTATTACCCATTGCGTCACCTCCTCAGACCTTTTCACGCTCCATTTAGGAAAACTAGTTTTATTCCAAATGTTCTGTGTTTCCATAATGATACCCTGCTCTTGATGCTTACTACAAGTTGGACACTATTCTAAATGACCTGCACATGCCCAGTTTACTTGACCTTTAATACAACACCCGACCTTCACGTAGTCTCTAGCCTCTACTTTCAATGCAAGGGGATAGGGGATTAGAGACTTTTTAATGCTGCGATTTAAACTTCCGCCCTCTTCATTCAGAAACTGTCTTTTATTCCATCTTGTTGTATGGTCCTCTGTGATGTGAAACATGGTACCCAGCTCCTCATAGTGGTGTGTTTTTTAGAAGTGGCTTAGCCTTTGACTTAAAGGAAACTCTTAAGCATTACAGACTTGCTATGGATTTTAGAATAAAATTGTGTGACTGTTCAACTGAGCATTTTGTACAAGTGGAGTTTTTATTCTCAGTTTTCTGGAAACATGTTGAGATGTATTTATAGTGGACTCGAAAACATGGCATGGCCTTTTCCCCAAATCATTGTACATGTGGTGGTTGTATGTGTTTAAAGACCCTTGCAGATTTACCACTCACTAGTGGGTATTCTCTTTATTTATACTGCTCTCTTCTTTCCAAGATGGAAGCTTTCAGTTTTCTTTGCATCTGCTCAAATCGAAGAATAGCTATGTGTGAGCAAATCAAATGATGTGAGTATAATGCTTTGGAATTTTTTTATCTTCTAGACATTTATTAGCTAGATAGGTATTTAGGTGGAGACACAATTGGACAAACAGCATGAAGGACATAAGGGTTTCTATGGCTGTTTGATTTGAAAACTTTTTACAGTGCAATTTCTTTTTTTATTATTGTTATTTTTTTCCTTATTTATTTTGTATTTATCAAGAAAAACAGTAAAATGATTTAAAATGCTGAGAAGTTAACAATAACTATAAAGAAGATAAAAATCATAAGCATGACTTATCAAGGGTGATAATGCAAAGACACTAAGACCAACAATCAATAAGTGGGATCTCCTGAAGCTAGGAAGCTTCTGCAAAGCCAAGGACACTGTCAATAGGAGAAAATGGCAGCCTACAACATGGGAAAAGATTTTCACCAACCCTACAAGTGATAGAGGACTGATCTGTAAGATACATAAAGAGCTCAAGAATCTAGAGCCCAAAACCTTGAATAACCCAATTAAAAAATGGGGTACAGATCTAAAAAGGGAATTCTCAGCAGAGGAACTACGAATGGCTGAAAGGCACCTGAAAAAGTGCTCTTCATCTTTAGCCATCAGAGAAATGCAAATCAAAACAACTTTGAGATATCACCTAAGACCTGTTAGATTGGCTAAGATAAAAGGCACAGATGACAGGCTATGTTGGAGAGGATGCGGAGCAAGGGGAACACTCCTCCATTGTTGGTGGGAGTGTAAGCTTGTTCAGCCACTTTGGAATGCAATATGGCGGTTTCTCAGAAAATTAAGACTCAATCTCCCCAAGGATCCAGCAATACCACTTCTGGGTGTATACCCTAAAGAGGCACATTCACACTCCAAAGGTATTAGCTCAACTGTGTTCATAGCAGCATTATTTGTAATAGCAAGAACCTGGAAACAACCTAGATGTCCCTCAACTGAAGAATGGATTAACAAACTGTGGTACATCTACACAATGGAATACTACTCAGCAGTAAGCAAAAATGATATCCTAAAATTCGCAGGCAAATGGATGGATTTGGAGAATATCCTCCTGAGCGAGGTATCACAATCTCAGAAAGATAAGCAGGGGATGTACTCACTAATTAGTGGTCTCTAAACAAACAAACAAGAAAAAAAATCCAAACATGCCCAAGCGGCAAACCACAACCACTGAACAGCTTGGGATCAGAGACACCCTGGACTGACCGTTCGGATCTCACTCCATCTGTAGGAACACCTGACTCACTCTTGAGGGAGGGGGAACAAAACTGGATTTGCCAGGAGTGGAGATTGATCCAAGCATTGTTGGGTCAGTGGGACCATAGGACTGTCTGCTCCCTGCCCAGGGAGGGGATGGAGAGTTGCGGAGAAGAAAAAATGACCTGATGTGGTGAGAGGGGGAAGGGACCTTGAATAAGGATATACAGGGATGGAGAAAAAAATCAGAGGGAAAACTGAACACAAAGTAAATATATATAAACACTTTGGAATTTTTACATACATTCATTTATTCAGACCCTTATGCATCCACTTGCTGTCCTTTAGACCGTTGTTATAATTGGGCTGTAACTGAGTATTTTCTACTCTTCTTTGAGACAAACCAGTGCAGAAGCATGAGGATCTATGTACCCAATTTTTCTCTCACCATTGCCATTTTCCTTCCTAAAGAGCTTTCCTAAAGGACAAAAAATTGATTTTCTGATATTTAATGGTAGCTCATTGCCATAGTATCATTATTCCCAGTAATTTTACCTTTAATGCCACATCTTTGGAATTATTATTATTTTAAAGTCATTGTCATATGAAAGGAAGTAAGCAACAATGGCATTTAAAGTGGTAACAGCTGGTCTTTATTAAAAACTCATGCGCATTTGCGAAAACATTATGCACATACCACATTTAATCTTTATGCCAGATCATCAGTGACTGTATGGATAAATACATGAATAAGGATGCTCTAAAGAAATGTCATAGTTTCCTATTTTGCATGGAGGGGGGAGGGGATTAAAAAACTACCAGGAATTTCAGGCAGCAAAAAGATTAAAGAATAATCTTAACCATCTTCATAACCAAACTGCTACTATATTTTTCCTCCATTCGAGCATCACAAGATTGACATATGAATGTAGATATATTCAAACACTGGTCCAAGAAATAAGGGAAAATGGAACTTTCCAGAGTTGCACAAGAGGGAACTATAAACAGGCTCAGTGACTCGCCATAGAAATCCTTCTTCACCGGATTTGGATTTTCTTGGAGAATAAAAAGAATTTCCCAAACCCCGACTTGTCATTGCTTTCCTTTTCCCTTGGGACAGTTTAGAAGCATGCAATCTTCTTAAGATGCTGACCAGTAGATGGCAGCAAAAGTTCGCCCTAGACCTCAGAACCAGCTATGGAGTGGCACAGTGAAGCTCAAGGCAGCTTTTAAAGTATCATCAACCAGCTCCTTACCTGACAGAACAGAGGGGCTGATTTTCCAGGTCACACATGTCTTATTACTTTAGAAAATAATCATGTAGAAAGGCTTTCCGTTGCGTTTGTTGCTGCATTTGAACAGGCAGGACGTAGACTGTCAAGCCTGAATCAAACTAATAGCAGGAAAAATAAATGGCGACCAGGGAGAAATGCAGATAATTTCCATTAAGGATGTTCCTCATGGGTTTTTCAAAGTACTTTTTTCATCACCAAATCTGATCAGTGAAGCAGTGTTCTTCATAAATTATTTATTAGCCTCTCTTCCCTATCTTATCTTTCCCCACTATTGAAACAAGCAAATTCCAACTTTGGGTGAATTCTCTTTAAAGATATCTGGCTAGAAACATATCTTTCGACCGTTGTGTGTCAGTAATGAAGCACATTTGTGTCAAATATCAAATACAACAAGGGATGCTTTTACTTTACATTAGAATTTGTAAATAATATTAACCTATTCATCTAATATTTTGTTAATATTTGTTTGATTTTCTGAATATTACTGGCTCTTTTATCTAGGCCAGTGTGCTTTGTATTTTAGATGAATTGGCTCTTTAATTTGAATACAAAGGTTCTTCAGTATATGCACCATGTTGGCAAGCAAAAAGCATCTTCAAGTGTCTGTGCTGTTGTGTCTAAAATAGAGATGAAAGTATTTTACATGATTGTTATGAGGGTTATCTACAATTAAATGAACTACTAGCTTGGTATTGACTATAAGCTCCCTGTGCCTTAAGCAGTGGTAAGACTACAGTTGCTAAAATTCCTTCCAGTTTTCCCAGGTCTGTGAGTCTATTCATCATTTTCTCCCTACTCAGCCATAGAGTGACAGACATCTATCCTAAAAAAGGAGAAAGTTGAAAGATTGCTGAGAAGAAAATGATCTAGAGGATGAGAGATTGGCTCATGAGGAGCAGTGTTTCTTTCATGACTAATAAGTACCAATGCATCGTTCATCTCTGTCAAGAGTTCATTATGCATCAATGAGGCCTAATAGAAAAAAAAGAAAGAAAAATGATATTGTTATAGAAGAGAAAAAAATCAAAACAAAATTTCTGAAGGTATAGAAAGAATGTCATCACCATTATCTATGCTTGATCTAAGTAAGCTTATCCAGGATTGATCAGGGCCTGGTGGCTTAGGCCTGCTATCAGAGCTGTGTGAGAGGCTAAGGCAGGAGGCTGACAAGTTCAAAGCCAGAATGAATAACACAGTGAGCTCAAGGGCAGTCTGTGCAAATGAATGAGACCCTGCTTCAAAATAAGATGTATAAAGGGTAATAGGAGTAGATTTCAATACTGAAGTGCTTGCCTAATATTTGTGAAGCCCTGTATTCAATCTCCAATACCACACCTTTCAAAAAATGCCTTAAAAATAAATTATCTAGGATTAGAAAACAGAATTGATGGCCAAATGCTTTGAGAGATGATTCCATTTAGTATTTAGCCTTTTAACATTTTTGTTTTAAAAGTTGTTATTTGTTTGGAATGAAATCCTACATTAGAAAATAATATTTCTTCACAATGATTTCTGAGCCTTTTGGGAGATCCATTTATTTGTGGCTGTACTGTGCCAAAAACATTACTCTGCTGGATGTTTGCAATACATAGGAAAAAGCTGAAGTTATCAGGCCCATTTTAGAGATAAGCAAATGGAGACATCTGGCTAAGGGCTGACTGCAGGTAAAGATGAGCTGTCAGAGTTCTGTGAGTTCTCACACTGTCATTCCTCTCCCTGTGTTCCCTTAGCTTTTAAAACAAGCAAGAAGCAGCAGCCACATGGACATCACTGAAGGTGAATAACTACTTGGTCTCCATCGTCCCCAGGCTGTGTGGTGGTTGCAATAGCCTTGACTCAAGGAGTCTACAACTGGCAGTGCCCCAGTCAAGGGTAGCTGTGTTTTTTTCTTGTTTAAATAAAGTTGTAGTTTATTTTTATTTACCCATCAATTAACATTTATAGAAAACACAACACGGGATATCTTGGAGAAAAAAGAAACAGAATGTGTTTGAAAAGCAAAGACAAGAAAGGCTGTCATGATTTGATACACCTAGAAAATACACAAAAAGATTCCTAGGATCTGAACATAAAGGGTATTAAGACCAACGTTGAACTAAATCTTGTGTGATATCCAGGTAGCTATAGAAGTCAGCCATCGTTAAGAGTCTCTTCATTGTAAAATGAAAATGGTGAGAACATACCTTTAATAGTCTTAATCTATAGATTTATTATATGTTTGTCTATCTATATTTAATTTAGTTTGTGCATGATGAAATTATTACTATGGTATCTTATGTAGAAGGTACAGTTGGCAAAGGCTAGCTACTACAGTTACTACCACGTAGCCTCTGCTCCTGTGTCCTCAAGAAGTTTGCAGTTCTTTCCAAATAGTCTAGTTGACATTGGATATTCTACTTAGCCTACATTACTGTAAGTAACAATAGAATTCCCAAATTCTACTAACGTGACTAAAATAATTCTTTTCACAGAAAGTACAGTGCTTTGTCTTTATCTTGGCCTTAAACTTGAAGGACATTCACAGGACCTGTGTACTGTAATTGACTCTCTTTTTTAGTTATTGATTATGAATTGCATCTCCTGTTTATGGAGGTGATCTTGATTATAAAAATAAAACAAAAAGTTAAAATGGCAAGTCTTTGACCTACTTTCTGAAAACCAAGGAATGAATTTAAACAATTGCTGATATTCTAAATATCTGAAACTATAACTCATATTAATAAAGTTGGATATTTTCAGATGAACCACAGAAATGCTTGGTTCTGTGTTGCTTTATCTGGAAAATATGAGGGCCTGCAATGGTTCCACCTAATATATATAAAATATATTAAAAAAATTATCGTGCCAGACCTTGTGGCAAATGTATTGTGTATCTTTCCATGTTAAACTGACAGTAAACTTGCAAAGTATGTATTTCTGTTTTATAAAGGTTGATTGGAGCTCAGTAGGTAGTGAATCAAGATCCTGTGCTGACATATAACTTGCATTCTAGTTCTCCAATTTTAAGGCTTGGATTTCTAACTGCACAGATCTAACATTACTATGAAGAGCCCTTCCATCTTGAGACAACATTTCAAGTGCTCCTTACTGTAGTAGGTAAAAGTGTTTTGACATATGTCTTCAGCTTGAGGGGGAACAAGGACAACTTAAAGGAAAATACACGCCGTGCATCACATATAAACTTCGCCATTACCACTTGAGGCATGGAAACATAGCATTTTAGTTTTGTGTATCTCAATTCCATTTTGTTCTCAAGTTCCCCCAAGCTACCTAGAGCAGATAATGTATTTTATGATGTTCTGGTATACTCAGTTCCAACTAGTTCAATTTGCAGCTAAATCTAAGCAGCTCTATTTTGTAACAGTTATGCTCTGTTGAGGGGGAGGTTCATTGCTAAAGGTTGCTGATACATCACTTTCATCCTGCTGGTTTTTTTTTTTTTTTAAGTAGATGTAATTCTTAGCAGCAGAGGGGAGAGACGAGAGACATCTCTGGCCAGTGTTGTAAACTCTGGTCCTTGTTGGTTTCAGTTGGTGAAGAAGTTTCTCTTACTTAATTTATAGCATAATCTTCTATCTGTTGTGGGCAAATAAGATTCCTGAGGAGCAGCTGCTTCTTCTCCTTCTCCTTCTCCTCCTTCTCCTCCTCCTCCTCCTCCTTCTTCTTCACTTATTATGGTATTCATTATCAACTTGTCAGGATCTAAAATCACTTAGGACATGGGCCTCTTCATATGCCTATGGAAGAGGATTTTAGTTGCATTGTTTGATGGGAGAAAAACCATCTTAACCACATGTGAAATCATTTCCTGGGCAAAGGATCCTGAACTGTAGAAAACGGAGAAAGTTAGCATGCCTGCATTTCTCCCTGTTTCTTGTATGACTTGCTCCTGTCAATTTGACCTTCCTCACATGAAACTTAAATGAGTAGGCTAAGTTATCTCTTGGAGGATTGCTTTCTCCTCCCCTAAAGTTGCTCTTGGAAAGTAAACTAAGATATCACTCCACATGTAATTGAATGATGTTTGGTTTTCTTTATCTCTCATCAGGAACTGTGGAAAGTACTAGACTTTCTGCAAGCCATGAGAGGTTTATTAAGTCAGCCAGTTGAGGAATGGAGAGGCTCTAAGTCTCTGCCTTTGCATTATTTTCATGCAACCTCCTAAGTTCCCTGAAGATTAACTTGGATTGATATTCCTTCTGGCTCTCTACCTAAGGTCAATGGACTCAGAGTTAGTGAAGTACAGATATAGAATTTAACCCTTGATTTTTTTAAAAAAAAATTCCTGTACTCTAGTGTGCTTGTCTTAGATACCCACTTCTTACTCTGCAAGTATTCTAGGTTCATTTCTTGGTTCTTTACTTTCATTAGATAAAAATAATCCAATGTCCTGAGTTTTCAGGAAACTATTTTCTGTTTTATGAAGACTTGCTTTCAGGGGTATTGTTTAATTATGGGTCTACGGAAATGTACTTTGATGAAACAAAAACCTTAGTAATGACTCCCTTATTCTTGGCATGCTTATCCAGCCCTGGAAGCAATTACGAATGCCTTGACTATAATTTGTTGAATAGTAGCAATCCTTGGGACAATTGCTGGCAATTAAGAGTTCCAGGAATGACAGAGAATTCTAGCTATATGGAAGCTTTTGTTAACCTGTGGAAGTTGAAAGTTTTCACTGGAAAATTAATATCAATCCTAATTTACTACTTTTTGTTTACCCTTGCATATAAATGTTTTCATATTCTGATATGAAAAACAAAATTTTAAAGAATATTCTATGTCAGTTTCAGGTTAACATAGTTAATATGAGTGTATTTTTTCTGAGTCCACAAGCTGAATGTTAACTTCACTGGTCAACTTGAGATTCAGTCTTACTTCTCGATGATCTTTTGTCTAGTTGGGTTCCCAGATACCCATAAGTAGTAGATGATCCCTAAACATATTTCTGTTGGGTTACAAACAGAGTGATGTCAGTTATTGGTACACCTACTACAAAAGCCAAAGGGAAGGGACACTGCTACACTATTGTCTCATGAGTTTCCCAGAGAAATAGAAGTGTCATTTATCTCAAATAGAGAAGAAGCCAACAGACCAAAGAAAGATTCTTTTAAGTCTAGATTGTCAAATACATGCATTTATTTGGATTACTTACAGTAGGATGCATGGAGGATTCAGGGTACTATACTACTGCATGTCTCAGTGAATATTTCAACTCCTCTACCTTCTATAAAGTTGTACTGGAGGAAGAGGTGGCAAAAGTGTGGATCTTTTAAGACACTCACTTCAGAGGTGAATATTATTACCTATGTCACCACTACCAAAGATTTAGATGTCTGACACAGCATTGTGTTTATTTTGTCATAATTGACTCTGGACTTATGTAGGTAGGTTGGGTCATTGCCTCTGCTTCAAAATAGCCATGGTTATGTCATTCTCAAAGAAAATATCTATAATACAAATATGTTTTAAGCTATTATTTTTGCTTTAATAGTCAAGTAAATTTTTCTTAAAGGAAACCAGATGTCTTCCACAAGAGAAGAAAATGAAAATGTTACTCTCTCAACTTTTAATTTGGTTCATAGATAGATACTCTACTTCAATGCTAGGTAAAATAAGCCAGACCTTGGGTGACTGACTCAGGCTTGGTTCATAAGGTTTATAAGCTAAGAATTGTTTTTATATTTTCAGTAGCTAAAATAAAACTAAAAAAAGAATAGTATGTAGCAGAGATCAACCTTTCCTGAAGGTTTAAACTATTTTCTTGTGTTCTCTTTGTGTAACTGCTGCCATTGTTTGTAGGAAACAATAGAAAGAATGAGGAACTTGACATACACCGAACATGGAAGGCTTCTTTGAATGACATGTTCTGTTCTGAGTTGGACTCTGAAGTTTAATTCAGACATGTGAAGTCAATAGGAGCTGTATGGAAATTGTATCCTTGACCTAACAACAGTAGAAGAGAAAAACTTCCCTCAATTTCCATGTCTTATGTCTACAGAACTGAAAGCACCTTGATGGGTTCTCACAATGGACTGATTACTTTTGAGGCTGAGAGTAAAATTGGTATTATTGAGACACAGCCAGAAAGGATAAATTGTTCATTTTTTGTTGTTGTTTACTTTGGATTGTTAGCTCCCTAAACCAAGGCTATTGACTCTTGGATTTATAAGGTGGTTGAAATATTTTCAGTACTTCAGGGAAGAAAGGAAACTCTTGTGAGATTTGGATACCTAAAATATAGTAATGTTCTTTTCTTTCTCTATCGGTTCAGAAAATCGAAGCACATTTGTTCAGTGTAATCGAGATCAGCCATTGTAAGTATGTGATTTTTGGAAGGATTGCAGCCAAACTTGCCCACTAAATCCTCTTGGGTCATTGATAATAATTAAGAGGCTGTACTTGTGGCTTCCAAGGGACACCAAAATCAAGACTGTATTATGATTAAACGTCTGCTTCTGATATGTGCCAGTGAGCAATATTTGTTTAAGTTGGCAGATTTTAATGCTTGTGTAAAATATTTTTTTATTTTTTTGCCTCTAATTATGTTATGATTAAGTTACATCCACTAGAGTGTAATTATCTATTGCATGATACTTTTTATATGTGGGTCCCTAGAAATTTGTCACTTCAATAGTGCTGACTGAGGGCTTGCTGTACCTTCTTAATGATAAAACTTTCTCTGACATAGTTAAGTTTATCTTCTTTTCCCTAGGTGCCCCTTAACAATAATTTTCAAAGAATAAAATCCTAGCCTGAGCTGTTTATCTTGCAGATTGGGTTTTTCATCTGGCCCTTATGAATTCTGGGACAATCATGATTATAGTGAGTCCCAAGTGAAGGAGGACCACTCAGCCACAGCAGTGAGACAGTTCACCAAGAGCTGACACAGAGAATTTATTTTCATTTCAGGTTTTCCAGCTTTGACTTTTTTTTTCCAAAGTCACAAGTAAATATATACAGTTCATAATTGAGGCTCCTTTTGTATTTTATAACTTTTAAATTAATTCTTTGAGAATTTTTTTCTTCTATTGAAAATAGACATTTTTTCCTCTCCCATAATATATCCTGATTATGGTTTCCCTCCTCCCAGTCCTCACCACTTCCCTCCCATCTGGAACCACTCCCTTTCTGTCTATTATTAAAAAGCAAAAAGACTTCTAAGGGATAGTGAGAAAATAAAATGTAGTAAGATAACACTCATATTTTATTTCCATAACACTTTGTATTTTAGGTAGTTCTATAATTTTATTTGTCTCAGAGACTCAGTGGCATTGTTTCCATTATTTTATTGAGTAGGGGGGGGTGATATATTCTCAAAAGCAACCTCATCTTGCTTCTTTATTTACCTCTTTTCTACATTGCATCTCAATTTAAATTATGGCAAAGACCATGCCTTTTTATCATTTAATTCTTAAGAATCTAGGTGGCCTGGCACTGAATTTCAAAACAGTGACAGATACCTCCCTGACATCTCTGACCTTTGCTGTCTTCCTAGTCTCTCCTTAACTTCTCTTGAGTTTATTTTTATTTTTCTAGAAATTAAGGAGTCAAGTTACATCAATTTGTAGTAGATCTATGATCACATTCACAAATTCCTTCTGTGTTGCACCTCATTCTTGCAACAAAAACCTTCTTTCGAGTGGCCTTATCTTGCTTATGACTTTTAAAATCACAAGCAGCATGAGCTGCACTGGTAACATGAAGAGGAGTGACGGCAGCAACAGAGCAGATTCAGAAATGGTGAGAGATGACTGGAACAGTGCCAGGGAATGACTAGTGGCAAAAACAGCAAGGCGCTGAGGATGACGAACCTGTGAAGGGCTGTTAAAATCTATAGAAGGAGAGAGCCGAGACTGCTGCTGATGGACAGCTGTGATGAACAAAATATGAGAGACTATGATCCCACTAAGTCTTTAAGGGCAAGAAGTCCAGCATCCAAAACATTAAGTACTGACTGGCGCTGGCTGCTACTGCTGCTGGCTTCTGCTTAGGTCTTAGGATTTTATTAACTCCTGAGTGTTGGGCCACTGTCCACAGTCTCTAGCAAGGGTGTGTAGAACTTTTCATCTCTAGCTTATCAGGCCTAGAGCTGAAAGTTCTCACAACTTAGAACTCTAGGCTTCTGATTTTTCAGCCTAGTCTATAAACCTTTGGCTTTCAAAGACTCATGACTTCTAACACTAGGCAAATAACTTTTCTTTTCTTTTCTTTTTCTTTTTTTTTTTTTTTTTGCGTAGATGGACTTTGTTTTTTTTTTTTTCTTCTTTATTTTGTATTTATCAAAAAAAAACACAGTAAAAAGAATTTAAAATGTGGAAGAGTTAACAATAACTATACAAAGGATAAGAATGATAAGCATGGCTTATCAAGGGAAGAAATACAAATAAGATTGCTACACCTATATTTTCTTTGTGTTCATCTTTCCCTCTGAATTTTTTTTTCCATCCCTGTATATCCTTATTCAAGGTCTCTTCCCCCTC
>PVIH01018594.1:0-37986 GCA_004025045.1 Sigmodon hispidus
TTGAGTATTGTTCTTTCAAGGTCCAAAAAATATTGTGTTGGGATTTTGATGGGCAGTGCATTGAATCTGTAGATTGCCTTTGGTAGAATTGCCATTTTTACTATGTTGATCCTACCTATCCAGGAACATGGGAGAGCTTTCCATTTTCTGATATCCTCTTCAATTTCTTTCTTCAGTGATTTAAAATTTTTGTCAAATAAATCTGTTACTTATTTGGTTATAGTTACTCCAAGGTATTTAATACTATTTGCAGCTAATATGAAGGATAATGCTTCCTTTATTTCTTTTTCAGCTCTTCTATCTTTAGTGTATAGAAGGGCTACTGATTTCTTTGAGTTAATCTTGTATCCTGCTACATTGCTGAAGGTGTTTATCAGCTGTAGCAGTTCCTTGGAAGAATTTTGTGGGTCACTTATGTATACAATCATATTATCTGCAAACAGAGATAGTTTCACTTCTTCTTTTCCAATTTGTATCCCCTTAATCTCTTTCCGTTCCCTTATTGCTTTAGCTGAAATGTTGACAACTATATTGAATAGATAAGGGGAGAGAGGACATCCTTGTCTAGTTCCTGACTTTAGTGGGATTGCTTTGAGTTTTTCTCCATTAAGTTTGATACTGGCTGTCGACTTCTTGTAAATCACCTTTATTATATTTAGGTATTCTCCCTGTATTCCTGATCTCTCCAGGACTTTAATCATAAAGGAGTGTTGGATTTTGTCAAAGGCTTTTTCTGCATCTAAGGATATGATCATATGGTTTTGTTCCTTTAGTTTGTTTATATGATGGATAACATTTACAGTTTTTCGTA
Organism: Sigmodon hispidus; assembly: GCA_004025045.1. Taxonomy (NCBI): domain Eukaryota; kingdom Metazoa; phylum Chordata; class Mammalia; order Rodentia; family Cricetidae; genus Sigmodon; species Sigmodon hispidus. The sequence goes on from PVIH01018594.1 coordinate 812, forward strand.
TGTTAAACCAGCCCTGCATTTCTGGAATGAAGCCTACCTACTTGGTCGTGGTGGATGATATTTTTTATACATTGTTGTATATGTGAAACCATATTTTTCAAATGGTCATGGAAAAGATAATTTTTTTTGCTTCTTCACAAATAGGGTTTAGAGCTATGAGTGTGCTGATTTTTGACTCCACTATGCTCTCATGGAGCTACTATAGCCTAGATGTTGAACTTCACCATTAGAACTGTGGGAACAGAACATGAACTATATTTAAGATTCTCAATTGTCCAAAGAAGAGGCTGGAAACAGGAAGCTGAAATCATTATATTGGAATACAATGAATGAAAAGAAGAGATCTGGAGGAACAACATCTCTGGGATTCTACACACTGTGCATATTCCCACCCATTACTTGGTTTTCTTCAGCTTTGACAGCACCAAGGTCATGTTGAACAGCTCTTTGTGTTACTAAATCATGAACTGTATAGTTGCTAATATAGTAAATGCTGGTTGATATTGATTATCCTTGAAATAAATTGGCTCTTAGCAAACCAAAAATTGGGGTTGGGGTAGGATTTAAGGTGTCCTAAATTTTGACTTAGGTCATGTCAGTTGCCTTGCCAAGATGCATTTGAGCCAGCCAGCTCTTAGACCAGTGTAAGAGAGAGAGAGAGAGTAAAATCCAACAAGTGATATGGGTTTTTTTTCCCGTTAGACTTCTTTCTTTCATCAGGCAGTTTTCTCATCAATTGCCTTCCATTAGTTCAACTAGCAGTGCCACATCCCTGGTAGTTCTTCAGTGCCTTGAAAGCTACACAGAACTCATTTATTCCAGTCTTTAAGTAACTGCAGAACAGAAGCAATTCGTTATGGTGCCACATAGGATACTTGTAGGATTCACACAGAATGTTAAACTGTGATACATCCCTCCTTTGAACAAAGCAATGTTATAGGTAAGATTGCTTAACTATATTGAATTTGTCTATAAAGTTCAGCTATAAAGTACCAGCAGCATATCCCAAACCTTTACACTCTAGGTTGAAAATGAAGACATGAAATCAGCCTATCACTCAAAAGCTTCAAGTATCTGTTATGGGGCAAGCACTGTGGTAGTCAGGCTACTGAACTGTTTAATATTGTCCCTGGCCTCATGTAGACAGATGCACCAAGACATAATGACAGAAAGAGCTGCATGCAGTGACAGAGGTGGATAAAATGGCAGAGACGCCAGCAAAAGGCTTCTAGAAAGGGTTTACAGAGGAGAAAATATTTGGACCAATTTGGGAAAGATAAGTAGAGGTTTCCTAAGTGATCACATGATAAGAAAATGGAGCGAGGCGGGGAGTTGTGAGAACTTTTCCAGGCTGAGGGGTGATTGGCCATACCTCCATTTTTCTTTATCATGTAGGCACTCTTAGGCTCTCTTATACACAACCACCTTTTCAGAACATTTTTCTTATTAATAGATATCTGGAGTAAAGGGGCTAACAAATATAAAACATTTCAGATTTGAAGACTTAATGTGATAAAAATACCGGTTCACTGGACCTTTATCTATAAATTAAATTTAAATCCAATGAAAGTTTAATCTGAATCTTTGAGAAACTAAGAAACATTGTTCAAAGCTTGGGAAGACTGTAGTCTCCCATCCAAATACTAACCAGACCTGACTCTGCTTAGCTTCTGAGATCAGATGAGATTGCTGTATTCAGGGATATAATATATGAGAGAATAATTTTTAAAAAGGAAGACTATAGTTAGAAAACATCCAGAGCAATAACCCCAGAACAGACAGCCCTGCATCAGTTATAGGCTTCACATCCAAAGTTTAGCCACTGTGCACTGAAACACCTTTAAAAAAGTCTTATCTGTACTGTATATGTAAAATTTTGTATTGTAACAATGCCATAAACACAATATGCCAACTACTTTCATAGTACTCACGTCATACTAGGTCTTATAAGTAACTTAGAAATTGTTTAAAATAAGAAGGTATGTGGCTTATATGTACATATATACTTTTATATAAAATAATTTAGATATATGTGATAATATTAATATATGATATAATAAATAATAGTACATGACATACTAAATAATATATTATTATATAACATAAAGTATGCATATCGCTTATTTAATATGTAAAACATACTACATACATATATATGTATATATATGGAGAGAGAGAGAGAAGGGAGAAATTTCTGCCAAAATGAGAGTATAGAATAGAATGAATAATTAAACTTCTACTGTTCTATATTCTTGTGTCTTTTTTTGCATCTGGAGTAGTTTCCTTCAAATTCTGCTTACTTAGTTTATTTAACTTACTTAATGGTCATATCCAAAAAAAACCAGAAAAGCGATAAGTAAGCTAAAAAAATATTGTAAGTACTATTACTATTATAAGTAGTATTATTATATGATAGTACTTAAAATATAATTAATATATAGATATAATTAAAATATAATGTAGTTGTTGTAGTTATTCAAGGAAAAATACATTTAAGCATAGGATTAAAACAAATTTTGCACATTCATAAAATAAGGCTATTTTTAGATAAATAGTTTAGATCACTCCTGATCAAAGAACTTGGCGATGTTCATGGAGACTAAACAGAGCCAGGCAGACTAAATTTTGTCAGAATCCATGGAATATTTTGCTGTTGGTCAGAAGCGTTCTTGGGGTGCTCTGAAGGCAACTGGGAAATTCCTTCAGGGGCATGACCTCTATGTCTGCTGAATGTAAACAGTATCTATTTGATGCAAAGCAAAGGAAGCTGAATTTCATCAGTTTCAAATTATATATGTGAGACACAAATTGTTCTACAGTGAATTTTATAAACAGCAGCTGCCTCTGACAGATGTAAGCAGACACTGATACTCAAGCAAATGGGTTGTTTGCTTTTAGGAAATGTCACAAACAGGAAAACATAAACACTCTTCCCTTTGGTATTTGTTTAGTGTCTTGATTAAAACTATGGCTACAGGAAACTGACTATTTAGAATAAATCAAAAATGTCAGAAACATTTGAGGAAAGAGTCACTTTACCATAAAGTGTGTGTGTTTGTGTGTGTGAGTATAACAGATTTACCACTGCAACTGAAACAGTTAGTGTGAAACGATTCATTCTAGAGCTTTTCTTCTTCATCAGAGAATGTGTCAAAGAATGATTGACTCACAAGGCTCTTAGACTCTTCTATAAACACATCTGTTTTCATCTGTCTAGGGGCTTCATAATCCAATGAAGCATGTGCCTAGTGCATATGAATCTGTTTTATTAATGCTTATTAATTAAGTGATTAATCAAAAGCTTATACTGATATTCTCTATCTTTTCAGTACTCCTGGAAGCATACCCATGGATAAAGGGCATGTTAGGACTATTTCTGCATTATACAATGACTGGAGCAAAATTCTCTTACAGAATAACTTTGCAAAGAATGAGTATATATGAACCCCCTGCACATAGTAGGAGGCAGTATGTAGTAATGATCATTATAGATTGGATTCTGGACAGGTAGGTCAAATTACAAAGTAATTGGAAAAGAAAAGGCCCCAAAAGTTTCCTTAACTAAAGTGACATAATGAGAGGGAATGATTAATAGATTAGCATTTTCTTTTCTAATCAAGACAATCTGAAGTTTGTTCATTAGATATCTGTATTGAACACAAAGCCCAACTCCAACTTAAAAATATATTTATATTAATCAGAGTTCTTCAGAGAAACAGAAGTGATAACACTCATGTCAGTGTGTGGAGTGCGAGGTGTCCATTGTGTATGGTTGGCACGCATACAGTAAAATGTAGGTATGTGATGTGCCATGTGTACATATGCGGTGTGTTCACTGTGTGTGATGTGTATGATAAATGGTATGCGTGTGTCTAAATGTAGTGTGATTCCTGTATATACATGTCCCTCCTCTCTGTTACGTGTTTGATATGGTCTCTCTGTGTACAGTACGTATTTTGTGTGATTATGTGTATGTATGGAATGCTCTGTGCATATGATACGTATGTGTGTCTCAGGAAAGAGAGAAAATTTTGAAGTAACTATTTTCTGTAGTTGTGAGAATGATGTCATAATTGATGCAGCCTACGTCATCAGGCTGGAAAGGAGGGCTAGTCTGCAGGTTGAGCTGAAGGCAGTTTGGAGGCAGAATTTCTCCAGTAGGGAGGATGTCAAACCTTTCTTCTAAGATCTTTAACTGATTAAATGAGGAGATCATACATTATGGAAGAAGAAACACTAGAGTCAAAATCTACTAACTTAGATCTTATTATCTAGAACACAGAAACATCTGGAAGGATTCCTAATTAAACATATAATATGGCATAGCTGCGTTAACACATAAAAATAACCATCACAGTATCAGCCCTTATGGATTACCCAATATAATATTTTTTTTTATTTTATACAATAATACATGTTTTTCAAAGCTCCATGGGAGGTAAAACTGTCAAAGTAGTACAATTTCATTTCATATTTTTTTTCTGGCTTGTTATTTTAGCCGGAGTGAAATTCTTTAATCTTAGGGGAATTCTCCTTATAATCCAAGTTTTCTCTCTATCTCCTTTTTTGTCTTGTCTATTCCTCTCTTACCAAGTACTCCTGATGATTGCATACAAGTGCAAGAAGACAAAGAAGACAGAAATGTGTCTTCTGGGAAGAAAGGAAGCCATGGCCAGTTGCTCTGTGTCACACGTGTTGGCAATTATATCGGAGGCGACAACAGTGTAACCACATCCCAGACTCCTGCCTGGTGATTTCTTCTCTTAGCAGGCCATGAACTGGGCAGCACCGCTGATTCATAGCCAAGAAATGGTGGGGGAAATGAAACTTCTGGTTCCACTCCATGGGTTGGCATTTGATATTGGACACATCAGTGACCAAAAGGGACTGAATAATTTAAATCAAATGCATTAAATGTTTGGTGAACACCAGAATGAACTCTCTAGTTTATCTATTTATCTTTGAAGCAGCATATTTTAAAAAATATTTTATTAATTCCTTGAGAATTAAAAAATTGTATTTTTAATTCTATCATTTCCTTCAACTCCTAGACCCACCACACCTTTTATATCAACCCTACTTTGTGTCCTCATTTTTTTAAACCCATAGAGTCTAGTTTTTGCTTCCTCTACACTCTTGAGTATGCTCCCAACCACTGGAATGTGATTGAATTAACAGAGGCCACATCCTTAGGGGCCAAAGATGATAAATGACTACCACCAACGCTTTTAGGAGCGGATCAGGGAAGCTGTACATATGAACTCATAGCAGCTGTGATGTCATGAATAAGACATGGACAAGATCAAACCAGACAAAATGCCAACATGGAAGGAGAGACAGACATGAATTCCCATGCTTAGATGAAGAGCTATTAGTAATTGATAGGTTCTGGGAGGGGGAAATAGTTTGCTTCAAAGAGGAGTGCTTTTATTATGGTAGAGAGAAATCTGAGGCTTGTGAGGCATGTTCTTTGTATGGTTACCAATTAAAGACTTATAAGCTCAATTATCATCTGTCAATCAATCCAAATTTATTTACTCTACTAATCCTTGGAAAGCACAAAGCTCTTGAGAGATTGTGATAAACATTTTAAGGTCAGCAAAGGGTGATTGCTAGTTACCCAGCCAGTAAGTACAGGCAAACCAGATTGGTCCCTTGTGGTAGTTTAAATGAGAACGGCTCTGATAGGCCCATGTGTTTGAATTTTTGGTCCCCAGTTAATGAAACTGTTTGGAAAGGATTACAAGATGTGGCCTTGTTGGAGGAAGTGTGTCATTTGGGGTGGACTTTGAGGTTTCAAAAATCTGGCGCCATTCCCAGTGTGCTCTCCCTTCTCTTACTCATGAATCGAGATGTAAGCTGCAGCTTGTTTCTGTCTCCACACCTTTGTTCTGCCACAATAGACTCTAGCGCTCTGAAATAGTAAGACCAAAATTAGTGTTTTCTGAGTTACTGTGTTCATGGTATTCTTTCATAGCAATAAAAAAGTAAATAAGATGATCCATGCATCTCAGTGTACTAGGGAAGTAATTTTAGTGGGAGGTAGTTTCAAAATGTCCTTAGGATGCCTTGAATTTTAACACAGCTGAGGGAAATTCCATTTTATTCAGAAAATATTTACTAGTTTGAGCATGGTAATGGACACCTTTAATCTCAGCATTAGCGAGGCATAAACAAGACAATTCCCTAGTTTGAAGCTACCCTGGTTTAGATAATGAGTTCTAGGCCAACCAGGATGCAGAATAAGACTCTATCTCAAAACAAAAACAGGACCTTACTGAGCTGTATACAACATGAACCTGAATCACTAATGTCTGCAGGTACTGGAGTAGGTAGAGATAGGAGATAGGTAAAACGTAAATAGTCTCTGTGCTCCTTGCAATTATAGTCTAGGAGGAAGAACCAAAACAATATAGCTTATAAGCCAAGCTATAACCAACAACCCAAGGATAGAAACATTCATGTGTTATTCAAATAGCACATTTGAAATTCTAGAGAAAGAGAGTCGGGACAACCAATATTTATTTACCTTAAAAAGAAAACATTTATCCTGTTGTCTTAGTTCTAATGTTACTGTCCTATGACTGTGAAGAGACACTATGACATGGCAACTCTTATACAATAAAGCATTTTATTTGAAGCTTGCTTACAGTTTCAGAGGTTTAAGTTATCATCATGATGATGGGGAACATGACAGCAGGCAGGAAGTCCTGGTAGTGGAGAAGCAGCCAAGAGTTCTACATCCAGATACTCAGGCAGCAGAGAATAAGAGAGAAAGTGGGCTTGGGATAGGCTTTTGAAAATTCAAAGCCTATTCCAGGACACACCTCTTCTAACAAGGCCACAGATCCTAATTCTTCTCAACTCTATTTCCTGATGACTAGCATTCAAATACATAAGCCTATGGGGCATTCTTATCCAAACCACCACATTTATATCCTGGAATCTTGATAGTGAACTCAGATTCCTTTGGAAAGTGTCTCCATCTCTGAGAAAAAAAAAAATCCTTCCATACTACCTTGCTTTTCCTCTTCTCATTCTTTCTGGAATTATGTCTTCAGAAAGACTTTGGAACTCTTGTAGGTGGTAACCAGCCAGAGTGGTACATATCTAGTACTGCAAGTATCTTTTGGGGAGAGATACCTCTCTTCCTTGCAGGTACCTGGAGCTCCAAATGCATCCTGAATGTAACTGAACACTGTGCATTCATGTCCTTGCTCCTGACCCGAACCTGCATCTCTCATGTAAGCTCTACTCCCTTGAAGTGGCCCAGAACAATGCCAGGAGTTCTTTGTTTAGCTGCCCTTTTATCATCCTCCTCCTCCCCTCCATTCTTTTTACCCTTCTCTCCTTCCCGTTTTCTGAAAAACATAACCAAACTTGTTCACTTTGGTCCATCCCAATGCGAACTTTCAATTTCACTGATCACAGACGTAGCAGCCACTGTTATTGTGTAATCCAGCTTTAGGCCAGATTGGCAGCTGGCTGCTGCTATACTCTAGCTGCTGATACTATAACTGTTGTGTTCTTTGGACTCTGCTGGTGGTACCTTTAAAAAGTAATGTGATGTCAGCCTTTTCAAACTACACCTGTTCTCAGCTAATATTCCAGTGTAAATTGATTATAAAATTATTTCAGGTGTTTTCTTTTGAGATGTGCTTAACATTGGCTATAAGAAGCAAAAAGTCAAAATATTTCGGTCTTGATTCTTTTTCATTCATATCTACATGATTTAGTTACCTTACTGTTATTCTGATAAAATACTCTAAAGCAACTTAAGGGAGAAAATGTTTATTCTGGATCACAGTCTGAGGGTGTAATCCATCGGGGTGGGGAAGCCCCAGCAGCAATAATTTAATGCATGGCATCTCATCTATCCACAATCAGAAAGTAGAGAGGGATTAATGAACTGCACTGTTCAGCTTCCTTTCTCTTTTTACACAGACCAAGATCCTAGCAGGGTGATGGTACCACCCACAGTGGGCAAGTTTATAAACAATCTAGATAAACCCATAGACATGCTCTTAGTCCAGGTGATTCCAGATTCTGTCAGGTTCATAATTAGCACTAGCTATCATATTTGTCTATTTCTAAATTCAAAGGAAACTGCCTTTGAAACCTGAACTCTTATAAGACATATAAAACTTAAGAGTTTTCAGGTCAAAGAAGACTATATTAGTACAATTAAAAAACATTGGTAGGATATGTCTTTCCAGGGCCTTTAGCTATTTCCCCTATCATTTCAATCATCCAGTCGATCACCCAGTTCTGTACTAAAATGTTGTTGGGTCAGAGACTGTTTGAGTTTAGAGATCATGTCAAAAGTTAAAAGAGACAACAATCTCTGCCTTCGAGGAGTTCACACCCCTTGTAATAAAAGAGGGTGAAAACCAAACACAACAAATCACATATTATTAACTATAGCCTTAAATGATAGAAAGAAAGAGAAAAGGACAAGAAAAAAGGAATGAAAACCAGGTGTGATGGTGTATGTCTTCAATCCAGCCCTTGGGAAGCACAGGCAGGCAGATCTCTGTGAGTTCAAGGCTGGCCTGGTCTACAGAGCAAGTTCTAGGACAGTCAGGGCTACATAGAGAGGCCTTGTCTAAAAGAGAAAAAAAGGAATAAAGAGGTTAGGGCCAGAAGGAAGAGGAGAGTTGAATATATCATTGTATATAAAAACGCTGAAGTGTTAGGAAGGCCTGGTAAACATATAGAGGAAGAAGGACCATTAAGGTAGGAGCAAAACAAGAAGTGTGTGGTTTCGGAGGTCAAGGGAATGAGAACTGAGAACCAATTTACCATCATGAAGGCCATTTGTTACTGGACCAGCGTGGTTTTGCTAGTGTGATGGATGGGAAAGCTTGACTGAAATAATTCAGGAAATAACAGTAAAGCCTGTAGAAAAAGTTCTGCATATCTGTCTGAAAGTGCAAATAAAGACCATGACAAGAAGTCAGATCACCAGATCAAAATCAACAAAAACAACATTCAGTAAAGGATTGTCAAGAGTTTAGTGATTTATAGTATGTTGTTGGTGGCCATGTAAATAAGTAAGAGTGCATTAGGAAATAACAGTATCTTCCAAAACTTAGCACAGCCTCATAGCCAAGTGAGTGTATTGCTGCTTTATAACTGACAGAAGTGTGTGCTTACCTACATACAAATGAACATGTAGAGGAGGGTTTTTGAGAAGCTCTATTCATAATGGACCCCAAACTAGAAATAATCTACATATACACTCATAGCCCAAAAGACGAATGAAATGAAGTATGTGTACAAAAGAAGACAGAAATGTATAAAGGGAGGGTAGGGGCTACTGATAAGCTCAACAACATGGATGCACCTCATTAAAACAGTATTGCATCTAAAAATGTAAGCAGAAATTGGTGTTACTGTATGGATTTATTAATATAGCACTAAAAATCATGATAACATCAGAGTAAAATCAGATATTTCTCTATTTCTATGTAGCCCTGGATGTCCTAGAACTTGCTCTGTAGTCCAGGCCAGCCTTGAACTCACAGAGATCTACCTGCTTGTGCTTCCCAAGGGCTGGATTGAAGACATACACCATCACACCTGGTTTTCATTCCTTTTTTCTTGTCCTTTTCTCTTTCTTTCTATCATTTAAGGCTATAGTTAGTAATATGTGATTTGTTGTGTTTGGTTTTCACCCTCTTTTATTACAAGGGGTGTGAATTCCACAAAGGCAAAGAGATTGTTGTCTTGGCATGATCTCTGTACTCAGTCTCTGACCTATCAACATTTTAGTAAGGAACTGAGTGATGGACTGGATGATTGAAGGGATGTAATAACTGGGAAGGACATGAGGAAGCCTCTCCTGCAGACTAGCATTTTTTGATTCTTATTGGTAGTATGTAAGTGCTCACATCATAGATTTTCCCAATTTATTAAATGCAGGTTATATAGCTATAAATGATTCTGGAAGTAGAATTTGAGCAGGTAGTAGGCATAACTCTTTTATTTCTGCCTACAAATATTAGAATGAAGTTATAAGCACATAACATCTTAGTGCAAGGAACTGCATCAACTTCCTCCTGGAATCATCTGTGAGTCATGTTCACCTATGGATGAAGCCCGGGCATACAGTATCACTTCTCTCAGTGCCTACATGCTTATTTTTGTTGATATTCAACTATGGTAATACAGTAGTCAAGAAAAAAAATAAAATTTACTTTAGGATAAAAAAAAATGGAAACATGACTTGTATGGAGATGGGCAACAGTGACCAGTTTCTCCCTGACATTTTAAGAAAAGAAGTACTATCTATGGGTTGAGAAAGTGTGTTTGCAGTAGAAGGCATAGGAGAAGTATCCCAGAAAATTTGAGATTATTTCAAGATGGAGTTACTGTGGCATGAAGGGAATACAAATATGTTTTAAGTTTGATCATTTTTTTTCTCTCTTTTTTAAATTATGAATAAAGAAGTCACATTTTCTATTCTTGTATATCCTTAATCAAGGTCCCTTACCCCTCCCACCAGATCAGGGCATTCTCTCTTCTCTGCATCTCCCCATCCCCTCCATGGTGGGCAGACAATCCCAAGGTCCGAAGGTTCCAATATTGCTTAGTTCAGCCCCCACTCCTGGCAAATCCACTTTTCTCCTCCCAACATCAAACTGAGTAAGGTGTTCCTCTAGGGGGAGTGGGATCCAAGGGGTCAGTCTAAGGTGTTTCTAATCCCAAGCTGTTCAGTGGTTGTGGTTTGCAGCTTGGGCATGCTTTTTGCTTTTTTGTTTAGAGTCCACTAACGAGTGAATACACTCCCTGCTTATCTTTCTGGGTTTGTGATACCTCACTCAGGAGGATATTCTCCAAATCCATCCATTTGCCTGCAAATTTTAGAATATCATTTTTTCTTACTGCTGACTAGTACTACATTGTACAGATGTACCACAGTTTGTTAATCCATTCTTCAGTTGAGGGACATCTAGGCTGTTCCCAGGTTCTTGCTATTACAAATAACGCTGCTATGAACATAGTTGAGCTAATGCCGCAACTGGCTTAAAACTAATATGCAAGAGAATGATTTGAAGTAGTGTCAGTCAGATCACCCATCCATGCAATAGTAATAAGGCTGCTCTTTATCTGGCTCCAATGAGGAGCCTTTCTCTTATGCTCATTCAGAAATAGCTAATGATGTGGCGTAGCCAGACACTCTCCTTTAAAGCCAAGAGAACTTTTCTACCTGTACCTTTACTTGCAAAACAACACATCTTTAGCTCCATGAACTTTATTTAAATGGCAATAAGTAACAGCAGTGTGAACGGGCAAGCAGGACTTGGGAGAAGGAGGCAGCTGGGTCAGAGTGTATCTTCCTCCTGCGTTTTGTTATGCAGGCAGGAAGCAGATATAAGTTCAAGGGAAGTAGAGACTGGCTGTGGGAGCTGCTGGCTTGGAAAAGGGAAGAGCTAAGGCTTGGGGAAGAAAGAGAGTCAGATAAATTATTGATTGCCTTATTGATCAAATTCTATGCTACAGTGTTACAAATGTTATGGGCATAAGCAATGACTTTTTGGTTGGATTTAAGACTCACTCCATGATAGAAATAATGGGGTCTAGCCTCAGCTAGGATTCAGGTCCTGGGAAGGGGAAGGGAAGTTGGTACAAGAAAAACTTCTTAACACCAAATGGATTACACTGAAACGGTCCTGAATAGCTCAGGCTATTTTTGTTTAGAGTTTTTCTTACCAGAGTTAGATGGACAATTTTATTATTGGCTTCTACCTTTTACTTTAAGATGTACATCCAACAGAAGGAATACATCATGATCATTATGTAAGCCCCATTGTTCCTCTTTATAATTCCCAAAACACCTTCCCACCCCTGCATAATCTTATTCTAGACATAGAGTTCAGCGTTTTTGCGGGCCTTAACTAAATATTAGGCCAGACACAACCTGCTCTCACAGAACCTGTATCAGCTGGCAGGTACTTGTGGTCACAAAGTTAAAAAGTAATAGACATGGGTACAATATTTAAGAATAACAATATTCAAACCCAGACAATTCTTTTATGTCTGTAAGATATATTTTTATACAGTTCTCTTTTTCTCCAAGAATATCTCATGTCTCAATATCTCTGTAAAAGCAGACCTTCATAAAGCACTCTTTTTCCATCTCACTATTCCATACTTCTTCTAATAACATAAGCTCCTATGTATAGTAAAGATGAATCTGCCTATTCCACATTTTGCATTGTATTTTTTTCCTTCTGGAGCATACCAGATCCTACCAATGATTCTATGCTTAGTGTTCATGGAACTTACCATCAACAGTTAGAACTATGTATATTCCCGAAGTTTTCTCCCTAGTCTGTGTATGCATGTCCTGCTCTCCTTTTTAGAACTGTAAGACATAGCCAATGTACCAAGTGTTGTCTTCTCACATATTCCTAACTACTTCCATTGAATCAGAAAAGTTTCCAGGGTTTGAAGTTGTAGTTAATAATTTCATATAGGAGATTTAAGAAGCATTAACCCCCTGCTGAATCTAAAGGTGAATTATTTAAAAAGGAACAGAATTTTCATGAAAAATCACAGATGTTGCATGAGTGACTGACAAAGTAAAACTAAAAGCTACCCAAAAAATCAGCAATGTAATAAGAGAGAAAACCTATAAGCCACAAAAATTTAGCAAATTCCTACACTGTTCCATAGACTACTGGTCCTTTCTAAGTAAGAGTCCATTTCCATAGGTGCCTTGCCCTGAGGAAACCATAGTCTGGAGGTAGTCATATGCTGATCCAAGACTAGGCTGCACAGCTCCCAACAATGAAACCTATACATGGCACTACTAAAGTGGCTGAGAACCTAAAAGTAGATATGTCATGGGCCTAGGAGAAAAATCTACTGTTATTATTCTGCTAAAGGAACACAGCAATGACAGGACTCTCAGTGACATATGTCTATACTCATAGAGCAGAGCAGAGCTTATTAATCTTCATCAGAAAAGCGTCTTTTTGCACAGGTAGTAATTAATAAAGCTATTTCCTATTGGATAACATGCAGAGAATTGAGATACTTTATAACACTCAGCCCTAAATGAGATATATGTATCAAATCCTTCTTCAAGGCTCAAGGATCTATGTGAAAGAGGAAAGGTAAAGACTGTAAGAAGCAGAGGAGGTAGATATCTTCAAGGAAACAATGTCTTCCAGACACAATGGGACTCTATATATATGGACTTATAGAGACTGACAAGTGTAAACAGATGTTACAACTGCCCAGTCCCAAATAACCACTTGAAGGCTTAATATAAATTATAAATGTCCGGCCATTAGCTCAGGCATGTTAGTTGTTAACTCTTACACTTGATTTAACCCGTATTTCTATTTATGCTTCGCCAAATGGCTCATTTTGACACGTGTTCTGCTTGCTTGGCAGCTGACTCCACCCCTTCTCTTTCCAGCATTCTTAGTTTGGTTACTCCACTTATACTTCCTGCCTTGCTGCTAGACAGTCAGCATTTTATTAAACCAGTTTGGATGACAAATCTTTACAAGGTACAAGAGGAGTATTTCACAGCAGACAAGATGTATACAGGTTCAAATCAACACTGAGAAAGAGAAGTAGATATAAAGTCCTACCTCTAACCAAGAGTCTGTTACTGATATCTGCTGGGAAGAGGAAAATCTTTTCCTTCAATGGAGTATCACTGAATATATCAACCACACTCCAGGACAGGCCCCATCCTTAGTATTGGCTAACTCAAAATGTTTTTTTTGCATGTGCTCTGTGTGTATGTGCGTATGAGTATGCATGTGCGTGTGTGTGTGTGTGTGTTTTATTTATTGATATTTTTTCTTTTTAGGTAGTTTACGTTTAAATATTTGTTTTGTTGTCTTTTGTCTTTTTTATGGTTTTTTTGGGGAAAAAAAGAACATGATTTTGGGTGAAAAGGGAAGTAAAAAGGATCTGGTCAGATTTGGGGAAAGAGAAAGAATAGAAATAAAATATATTACATGAAAAGCTTTAATTAAAAGATAAAAATTAATTTAACAAATTACTTAATGGAACTGGAGAAATGGCTCAGCCAGCAGTTAAGAGCACTGGCTGTTCTTTCAAAGGGCCTGGGTTCAATTCCAGCACCTACATGCCTGCTCACAACTGTCTGTCACTCCAGGGTCCAACAAACTCACACATACATACATGTAGGCAAAATACCAATGCACATAAAAATAAATAAATTATTAAAAAATGAGTTACTTAACTGAGATTTCATCAGTATTGACATTATGAAGCTACTGTTATTTATTTTCTTAGAATTTGAACTTTAAGAAATATGGCTCCTAATGGGTCTCTGCATCTACATGCGTTTCTTGAGCCTTTTCTTGGATTCTTTTTCTTTTCTTTGTTTTGTGTTATTCTGATGTGTTTGTTTTTGTTTTACTTTTTTATATTGTATTTTATTTTAATCCCTTAGATGCCTATTTATTTTCTAATGAGATATAGAACATGGACAAATCTAGATGTGAGGAGAAGTAGAGGCAAACTAGAAGGAATAGAGGAGAAGAAACTGTAATCAGGATATACTGTATGATAAAAAATAAATTTTCTATAAAATAAAAAAGGCTGATAATATTTGGGAAAACATAACCTTCGACACATTCAAAGTTGAGAAGGCAGAGAGACAATCTGACTGTATAGCACAAAGAAACTGTAATCAGGATATACTGTATGATAAAAAATAAATTTTCTATAAAATAAAAAATGCTGATAATATTTGGGAAAACATAACCTTCGACACATTCAAAGTTGAGAAGACAGAGAGACAATCTGACTGTATAGCACAGCACTGGAGCACTTACCAGTGTGCTTGAACCCTTGAGTGTGATCCCAGAACCAAAATAAGGAGAAGAGGAGAGGAAGAGAATAAAAGAGAAGGAAAAGAAATGGGGAGAAGTAGGAAGAAAGGGAGGAGAGAGAGAGGGAGGGGGAGAGAGAGGGAGAGAGAGAGAGAGAGAGAGGAAGAAGAAGAGTAAGAGGAGGAAGAGGGTTAATAGTATAAAAATCGCCATAAAAGTTTAACCTGTGCCACAACATAGGAACAAAGCTCATGATTTGTAGAAACCAGGAAGACAAGTACAACATATATTGTAGTTCTCACTAAATACAGAGATTCAAATGTAAATATGTATTGGCAAATAAATCTGTTAAAGGGGAACTTGGATGATTTCTTATTAAAAATATTCATATCAAAATTACTTCTGTTGAAAATGTATTTAGCTTTAATGGGAAGGGTAGAATTTGGTGATGGTGGGCAGCAGGAGAGAAGACAAAATAAGAATACTCAAATCTTAAGAGTAAATTCCTAAAATCCCAAATCAATGTTTGTGGTATACATATTAGGCCCTTATTTCTAATGTCATGATTTGGAGACACCAGTTCTGGTGGTATTAAAGCCTTCCATATAGCTGTATTGGACAACCATACATTGGAGTTACACTGGTGGCTGTGGTTCTAGGCAAGCAACATCACCTAGGAGTTTATTCAAAGATAAACCAGGAGCTAGAGAGATGGTTCAGTGGTTAAAACATTTGCTGCTGGAGTTTGGTTTCAGGCACCTGTGCCAGTTGTGCCTATGACTCCAGCTCCAAAGCATCAGGTACCCACTTCTGATGCTTATAAGCACACACACATATGAACACACACGCAGACATGTACAGCACACAAATAAATAAAATGAATCTTTTAAAAGAAGATTATGTAGATAGATCTACTTAATCAGAAACTCCAGAGTCGGACCAGATGATTTCTATGTGCAGTTTGAGAAACGTGGCCATGTAGGACTATAGGCAAGGGGGTCTTCAGTTCTCAGTAGATCTGCTGCAAGAAGCCATTCATAAGAGCGTTGGTCAGAGCTTTACTTGCTGTTGGTCAGAGCAGTGTATTCTAGATGTCATCATCATCATAAATAATGAATTTTAAAACTTAAGAAACACTCTTTGTGATGCTAATGCATGTAGGCAGACTGATGGTATTTTCAAGCAGCTAGACATGCTTGTAAGAAAGTGTAATTTCCACTCAAATACATGATCAACATGTGCTCCCAATTCTTGGAAATGTTACATACCTGTTGCCAGTGAACATTTTTTTCCCACAATAACACCCTCCATATTACAGCCAGATGAAAAATTTTCACATCCAACAGTGATTACGTTATCTCTATACTCTGGCTTAGAAAATCTTTACAACTTCCCCATGTCCACAGACTAAAGATATCCTCAACATGGATTAGGAGGCTTCATACATTCTGGCCCTGACCTGCTTCTCTGTCTGTAAACCACACAAATTATTTGCTTTTGACCACAGTGGCTTTTTTTTCTGTCTTTCTATTCACTCTCATTATATTTCCAGATGATTTTTTTTTTTGGCATATGTGGCAATTTGAATGTAATTGGCTCCCAAAAATTTAAAGGGATGGCACTATTAGGAAGTGTGGTCTTGATGAAGTGGGTACAGCCTTGTTGGAAGAAGTATATCACTGTGTGGGCAGGTTTTGAGGTTTCCTATGCTCAGAATACCATCCTGTGTCTCAGTTGACTTCCTGAAAGCTGTAGGACTCATTCTCAGCTACTATTCTAGTACCACGCCCGCCTGCACACTGCCATACTCCCCATCATGATGATAATGTGTAGCAGGAAATCAGGAACTATATATGTGAACGATTGTATCAGAGGACTGGAGACGAGCGGGGCATGGTTAACTGGAAAGGATTCCGGAAGTAGACCTTTGAGGGAGAATACCAGGACAAGGAGTCGACATTCTCTCGCAAGAGTTCCCGACTGGGTGCACAGTTCGGGCCAGCGGTGCGGGAGTTCGGACGTACAGTGTGGGGATAAAGAGTTTTCCTTAGAAACGCTCCGGCGTGCTACAACCTTATCCCTTCATTTTCTCTTAAAACCGTCTCTATTTTATAAGTGATTTTCACAAAATAAACCCCATTTAAAACATATCTCACCGCAGGTTTTTACCGCGATAATTGGCGCCCAACGTGGGGCTAATTCCACAAACCCGCCAGGTTCCTTACCTGCCTACAGAGCCGGTCTGAACAACTTTGGTTACCAGCTGTGCATGAGCCTCCTGTATACTTCATACTTACCTATTTTAAGACATCTCAAAATAAAAAATACAAGACTAAGATGTCTGACATAGATAAACATATTAAGATACTCCAAAAACTCATTGTTTCCATAAAATAAAAGTCTACTTTGATCACAAAAAAATTTAGAGCTCATATTGATAAAAATTTTAAAAAATTAAATAAAAAATTAAAAAATAAATAAAAATTTTAAAATAATAAATAAAAACTCTAAAAAATTTAAACAAAAAATAATAAAACAAATAAATATAAAAATGAAAAAATTTTCCACTCTATAAAATTATTAAAAAAATCATTTATAAAAGACTTTAAAACACTAAAAAAGACCATTACCACTAAATTACAAGATCATAAAACTCACTTAAAAATTTTTTAAAAAAATCTTAAAACAACACGTACTCAAAATAACCCAAAGCCCCCTCTTAAACAATACTACTACAAAAAAAATTCTTTACCTAAAATAATTATCATAAAAAACTACCCCCATCCCTCCAACTTTATGTTTATATATTAACACAAATAAAAAATTAATCTACATGTGTAATTGAGATAATATATATTGATAGAAAGTTAAATATATAATTGTCCTATTTTGCACATGTCTACCTCTGTCTAAAATATTTTACACATTGATATATATTAAGTACATTGTCATTTCCATAATACAATTTCTATCTCTAATTATTTATGATAGTCATAACATTTGTTATACTATACACACAAATTGTTTTATATAAATCTGTTTAGATATATTTTTACATATAATGATATATAGTTAAAATATTGTTATCATTTGATAAAAAATATATGTTAGTCAATTTTCCTAAGATTGTTATACTTAAAATTATTTAAAAGAGCTATACACTCATTTTAAAATGCCTATTTTTACAATGTTAGCCTCACTTTCTTAGTTGATTAAAATTACAAATTATAGTTACTCAAATTTATCACCTAAAAGTCAAAATACTCAAACTTTTCAAAAACATATTAAAATACACCCAATAAATAAGTGTCTTCAACCACTTCATAGACCAAAAAATTATGGCATTCAAGATTTTGTTATCTCAAATTTGACCTTAAGAGACATAACAACTCCTGACATCACCGTTCCTTTTTCAAGGTGGTGTTAAACATCACAAACATCTTACAAAAAAATTGTCTTGTTTGACAAATAATGGCCTGAGAGACAAAAAGACTACACTTGCCCCTACTACTGTCAGTGTGCTCACTGTCCAAAATAGACCTACAAGATAAAAAATAAAAGCTACTAAAGCCTGCCTAGCCAAAATAAAACAGTCCTACCAAAAAATACCCTACTTCTATAAAAACTTGTCAGATATTCTAGGCCAATAGCCACAAAAATATATGCTCCCGTTATACAAAAAAATAATAGATGACTGTCCAAATAGTTAACTGACGTTGTCTTCTCCTAAATTCTAAAAGTTACTTCATGCTTCCAACTTTAAATATATATTTCCTTCTCAAGTCTTGACAGTGTTAAAAATTAAATAGTTAAAGTTATTATTACTTCACATTTCAACAAAGACACTCAAGTGTTAAAACTCTATTATTTAAAATAAACAGCCTTAAAACAATCCCTATACATTTTCTCATATCAACATTTTAAATATTAAATTATACTTTATAGTTGTTATTTGTTAACAATAGTTTAACCTCACTTACGTTAATACCTTTCTCTTTCCCAAACACTGTCTTATGATGATCCCTATAACATATAGTTTTATACCTAATTTAAAAACTTCCTATTTAGACAAAACAAAAAGATATAACAAAAAATCAAAAACTATATATATAAACAATCGCGTCAAAAAACTAAAAACAAACAAAACATAGTTAACTAAAAAAAATTCCAAAAATAGACCTTCAAAAAAGAGACCAAAACAAAAAGCTGACATTCTCTCACAAAAGTTCCCAACTGAATACACAGTTCAAGCCAGTGACACAAGAGTTCAAACATACAATATAGAGATAAAAAGTTTTCCTTAAAAACGCTCTGGCGCACTACAAGCTTATCCCTTCATTTTCTCTTAAAACTGTCTCTATTTTATAAATAATTTTAACAAAATAAACCCCATTTAAAACATATCTCACGACAAGTTTTTACCACAATAATAATGGACTAAACCTATGAAACTGTAAGCAATCAATCCCAATGAAATATTTCCCTTTATAAGAGTTGCTGTGATCATGTGTTTCTTCACACCAATAGATCCCCTAACTAAGAAAGCACACTTTCTCCTTCTTTGTCTATTTAATTCCTTCCTGATCATGCTTCAAATGTCAGTTACATTGTCATCTCCAAAAGACATCTTTCTCTGGCCCCTTCTTCACCCCAGTGAGTTCACATCCCTCCTGTATAACTGAAGGACACAGTCCCCCGTTCCTACGAGCCTTCTCCCAGGTATACTCTTGATTGCTCTGTGGAGTTCCTTCTCTTGAGTCTTTCTTATCATACAATCAGTTCCATATGAGAAAGCTCTACTTGATCTCCCTAGTGAGTCAGCACAAGGCATTTCATGTGGCAAGAACTCAGGGACATTTTTATAACGAACAGTTAATCGATGAATGGATAGCAACTGGGATATTCATGTAGTCTCTCTCTCTCTTTCCCTCCCTCTCTGTATGTTTGACTGTGTGTGTGTGTGTGTGTGTGTGTGTGTGTGTGTGTGTGTGTGTGTACTCATCCAAGGGCCATGCATAGGCCAGAAGATAATTTTCTGGTAGGCTGGTGACTAGCAAGCTCCAATGATTTCCCTGTCTTGGTCCTGGTGTCAGCCCTACTGGCACTGTATTTACAGACACACCCAGTTTTTTATATGGGTGCTGGGATCCAAACTCAGACCCTCATGGCTATACACAACAAGCACTCTTACCTACTAAGCCATGTCTCCAGCACAGGGACTTCTTAATATTTAAGATCTTGATAGTAATTTGATTTTTATCATAACATCCATATTTCCACATTTAAGGCCTGGGTGTATTACAGAAAGCAAGGCATTCTAAATGACCATCATGCCCCTTGGGCTTCTACCCAGTCTGCCATGAGCGTGGCTTGAGGGAAGAGCTGAAAGTAGAATTTGGGTGTTTTTGTTGGCTCTGACTGTCTCCATCAGTGTGTGCCTTGCTGCAGTGCATTGGCTGTGAAGATTATGTTGCTCTCTGGCACTGGTAGCAAGCCCTGCCTATCA
This sequence comes from Sigmodon hispidus, assembly GCA_004025045.1. Lineage (NCBI taxonomy): Eukaryota > Metazoa > Chordata > Mammalia > Rodentia > Cricetidae > Sigmodon > Sigmodon hispidus. The sequence continues at coordinate 21,146 of PVIH01018594.1, forward strand.
GTTTCTCTTGACAGAGCTTGTTATGACAAGCTGAGAACTTTCACATACCAAAAGTGTAAGATAGTTAGAAGACTAATGTCAAAGGTGATACTTAGAGTGTGTGAAGGGGATTCCGGAGCAATTTAGCCAAAGTGGTTATGGACATGGACACTACTGAGAAATTGGAGGATCTGATCATATCCTGCTTGAAAAACATGGATTATTTAAGTTAAGAACAGCTTTTGGAGCAACAATAGTGGTTAGAACAAAGCAGGAGTAGCATTTTATTTTTAAAATATTGAAGGAGCCAGCAGGATAGCTCAGCACTTAAAGGCTGCTAACTTGGCTGGACCTAAGTTAGATCTCTGAGACTCATCCGGTAGAAGGATAGAAGCCAGTTTTCATAAGTTGTCATCTGACATGTATATGCCTGTATATATGCACAATGATGTGTGTGTGTATGTGTGTGTGTACAGAGAGAATAAATGTAAATACTGAATGAAAATATCTACACCCAATTATATTTTCTTTTAAAAAGAAGTTAATAAATATTATTAGGTATAGTCTCAAGTTTGTCTCATAAACAGATTTTATTGACTACAATGCTGGCGAAGTTTCTAAACAAAAGAAACACATCTAAGAACTGGTATAAGCAATGGGGAAACAAGGATGATCCAGTGTCTTGGTGATGTTCATTTTATTTAAAATGTCAACTAAAGAAAAGAGAGAGGGTCAGTTGCCAATTCAGCACCAAAATTTAGACTACAAATATTTTTTAATAATATGATAGGAAGCACTGATACATTAAGCAATCAATAGAGATATAAGAACATATAAATATAGATCTTAAGAAAAATAATGGGAACTATGAGGATGGCTCAACAGGTATAGCACCAGGTACTGCATGCCAGTAATTCCAAAACAAGGAGGTGATCCCTGGGATTTTCTGACCAGCCAATCCAGATAGTTATTAAGCTCCATGATCAGGGAGGATTCTTGTCTCAAAAAAATAAGATGGAGAAGAACTGAGAAAGACATCCACTGTCAACCTCTACCCTCCAGTGCCTGGCTTTCATACATATGTGCACACATATGCATGGACACCAGCACACACATGACATACACATACAATAAATAAAAAATACTTTTAAAATAGCAGGGGAATGGGGACAGAGCATATACTATACTTGCAGAGGACTTGAGTTTATTATCTAGCACCTACCTTGGGCAGTTCACAATTGCTTGAACTCTAGCTTCAGAGGAATGTCAATTTGGTGGCCTCCAAGAGTATAGACACTCCTATGCATACCCACACAGACACATATAAACAAGTCTTTTTGTTGTTGTTTTTGTTTTTTGAGATAGGGTTTCTCTGTATAACATCCCTGGCTATCCTGCAACTTGCTTTGTAAACCAGCAACTCACAACTGATCTTAAACTCACAAAGATCTTCCTGCCTTTGCTTCCTGAGTGCTGGGATTAAAGCCATGCATCACCATACCCAGCAAAAACAAATCTTTAAGATAACAGAAAAAGACATTTTGAAATTTATCCTTTGGTAGGCAAGAAAGAAGAATGAGGAAATTAGAGAAAGGTATGAAAAATAAAGATGAACTCTTTGAATCCTGAAAGGGTAGTAGATGTGATCTGGTAGAAGCCCAGGAAAGGGGTAGATTCACAAAGGCATTCTATTTTGAGGAATAGACCCTTGATAACCTCCTCACAGTAATTTGACTCTTCCTTTCTGGTCATGATGCAATGGAGGAGCCTTGATAGTATTAGCTGTTCATAGTAAGTCACTGATTCATCAAAATAAGTCATTGAAAAAATAAAAATTTCATTTCATTTTCCTATTTCAGAAAACTTCTTAGAAGGCTTCTCAATGCTCAAATATCAAGAGAGAGAGAGCTGGCTGTCACAAACAAGGGGCATCCAGGTCAATAACCCTCCCTACCAGTGTCCTAAGTGTACATTCTGTCTTGCCATAGAGTTGCCTTATTTTAGCAAAAAAGAGTTATTAAGAAATGTGTAACAAGCATAATTACCAACTAACTGCAAAATTCTGGGCCAAAATAACCTTAGGATTAAAAAATAAAATTCTGAAAGTAAAAACATCAACCAAATCCTGGAGCACTAAAAATGTATATATTTAATTTTTCTATCCATACAGGGAGTTGGAGGAAGATTAGCTTGATGGGAAGGGATTACATTTCTGGTTTAGATTAATGTTTAAATATTAAAACTATTTTCCTTCAATAGTCTAGTTCTAAGGGGATATATCAAATACACACGCTCTCCCGAAGGAGTGGTAGTGTGTAACATTTGGAGAATTTCTGGAATTTCCCTCAGAGTTTCTGAATGGGGTGTTCATTTCCTGGTGTTATCTGGTGACCACCCAGAGCTGAAAATGGGGGTAGATAATCTCAGTTTGTGAGGACATGAGCCTGCTATACTGAGTCTGGATGACTTGGACAGGGCCAGCGGTCCTAATACTCCCTTTTAAGGAATATCAGTGCTGGGGACAAATGCAGGAGCACGCTGGAGTCAGGGCCTACTCTTGAACACAACAGAAGCAGTGGAAAGTTCTCACCCATGACTCCTTGTTTCTAGGATGGAAATCATCTTTACACATCATCAGCTCTCAAAGGAAAACCAAAACATTAGACATTAAAGGATCCAGAAAAAGAAAGTTTGGCATCTACTAATTTCTATCCAGAATATTTAATATTTTATTCCTCTTAGATGGGGAGGTGGCAAATACATGTAACTTAAAGTTTAAAAGATATTCATTTTGTATTTTTGAGTGTTTTACCTGAATGGATGTTTGTCTGTGCCTGGTGCCCATGGAGGTCACAGAAGGGAGCCGGATCCACTTGAACTGAAGTTATGGATGACTGTGAGCTGCCATACGGATGCTGGGAATTGAACATCTACTAGACCAAGAGCCTTAACTGCTAGCTTCTATTTCCCCTTTTTAAGATAATTGTGTGCAAAGAACATTGCTGACTGCTATATCTTGCTTACTGAAATTCCTGGGACATTATACATTTTTGAATAATTATTCTTTTGTAGTTTACAGATATATTAAAGAGTTTAATTAGTAGGGCTGAAGAGATGGCTCAGCGGTTAAGAGCACTCACTGACTGTTCTTCCAGAGGACCTGAGTTCAATTCCCAGTATCCACATAGAGCTAACAACTGTCTGTAATTCCAAGATCTGACACCCTTAAACATTATACATGCAGGCAAAATACCAATTAAAATAAAATAAAAAAATACTTTTTAAAAAAAGTTTAATTAGTAAAAATACATACAACATATATATATCCCACGTACAGCTTGTGTGAGCCTACACATACATGCTCTTACCTTCTTGGCCTACAAAATCTATGCCCGGAAGTAGAGAGGTGTGTATCTTTGTGTGTATCACAGACCGGCTCTCTGGAATTCTATAGAGCTTGTTGCTTCTTAATGGGAAACAACCATTTGCAGCTAGTTCCGGAGGGATTTCTAGAGGCTTGCCCTCTGGTTCTCTAGAATTCCTGGACTCTAAACCTATGTGGATTAATATGAAACAGTGTATTAGCTACTTGTTCTTAGTGCCAACTTTTCCTCATTAATTTTACTCTTTTAGCCTCTGGTTTTAATTATTAAAATCAAAACAAGAAAAAAAATGAGCATACCAAGAAGATGAAATTGTAGTTGAATCCTCCCGGATTGTTGATACTGTGTAAATGCACTGTATCCCACTTCTCTTCCCCTGTTTCTCACTTTGAAAGTAAATCTCTCATGAAACCTGATCTCTCTTTATTACATTATCTCAATTTTACCAGTATATTATAAAAATAACACATTCCTCCATAAACGCAGTAGCATGACATGTTTAAAACAACAGCATTTAAATCTGTCTAATCAATATTCAAGTGGCCAGTCTGTCTCTAAGATAATTTTTTTATTATAATCCAGTCTCCATTGATTTAGAGTAGTCCCACACTATTTGGCAGTGTGGTGTTCCTGTGGTAGTCACCCTCGAGACTTAAGCAGTTCAGTTGCTCAGTAAAGTATCCTATGCTCTGAATACTTTGATGAATTCTTTGCAGTATTGTTTTAGCTTATTTCGCTAGATCTTAACTTGCTACAGAGTGGAGGTTAGTAATAATAATGTGAAGTCTTACATCATCTTACCTGTTTTCAAAAGAGAAAGGGGCTTAATGAGTTTTGCTGAAGGACATGTTCTTCTTCATCATCTTCTTTTTCTTTCTTACTAAATCTCTCCTTCCCAGGATGCTTTTCTCTGCCTCCTCTGCTCTTAACCAAGCATCCCTGTGCTAGACATCTCACCCTTGTTTGGAGGATGCTTTCAAATAGGAGAGAAGCCAAATTCCAGAAGTCTTATTTTCACAAAATTTTCATCAAGATTTTAGATCCTTTTTGTGTCCTTTCAATCTTTTTGTGTTTATTTTCCCCCCATTCCCACCACTGTTCCCCCCACACCCCTTCTCCCAGTCCTTCCCCAGCCTCAACTCCTTGAACTGTCTCTTTATAATATATTCTTGGCTTCCATAAAAATGACATTATGGTCTTATTATTTGAAAGTCACTTAACATTTCTTTAGCCCAGCCTGCCTATGTTTTAATTATTTCACTCATTTATTCAATAAACTGTGCTCTATATACACCACTGGTTCCAAAAGATAAGGATAATTTAGGTTTAGTTTCTTCCCTGGGTGATTTAAAATTTAAGTGGAGACACTACTAATTATCATTTTGCTCATGAAAACTTTCTTAGCTTCCTCATTCTGAATTCAAACTGGTTTCCAGCTCCCCTTCTTGTTCCCATGGTAACCTGTGTATGACCACTGTTGGGTGTATATCGAAGCATTGTGAGTGTTAATTTTCACTTTTTTTCTTCACGGCTGGAAGTATTTTTGGGTTCTTCGAGTTTCTTTATTATCATGTCTCCAGTACCTAGAGGTATCCTTGAAACCTAGTAGATGCCAAAAAAAGTGTCTGCTGATAGCTTTTTATGCTAACAGTAATTTAAGAGAAATAGGTCAACTCTGTAGTGATACCGAGAAGGTCGATTTCTAGTTGTGCTAAAGGGTGAACAGATGAAGACGGGGAGATATCACAAGGAGAAGAAACTCCACTGAACTGCTTCTAAGGCAAAAGGAAGGGGCAAATTACCAAAATACAACATAAAATGGAACTGAGCTTTGAAGTCTTGATGGTTAAACTAAAAGTTTTGGATTTTATCACACAGGTAAAAAAAGAAAAAGAAAAAGAAAAAAAGCTGTGTGTATAAAATTAAAGAATAAGAGACCAGAAGGCATGAATTTGAGAGAGAGCAAGGGGTGCAGTGGTTGGAGAGAAGAAAGGGAAAATGATGTAATTACATTTTAATTTAAAAATTTTAAAAATATTAAAATGGTGTTATATTGCATACATGTGTTTATGTTTGGTGTCTGTATATAATACAAATATATGTGTATGCGCATGTGTATGTTATAGTGCAGGTGTGGAGGTCTGAGGACAACGTCTAGAAGTCAGCTCTTGTCTTCCACGTTTATTTGGAATCCGGGGTTTACATGACAAGTTTATTTACTCTGTTTTCTGAGAGCAGGTCACTCACCCTGAGTGATTCTGCTGACTTAGTCTCCTAAGTGTGAGGTCACACCAGCTCACTGTCATGCCTGGCTTTCTATATGAGTGCTGTAGATGGGAACCCAGGGCTTCATGCTTGCATGGCAAGCCCTCTATTGCCTGAGCCATAGCCCTACCCCCCCCCAAAGCTTTTGAACATTGAGAAATAACATTTTTAAAATGATTAATCTTATAGTAGACTAGAATGGAGAAACTCAGTGTCTAAGACGGAAAATACTAAGATAACTACACTGATGCATATACAATGTTACAGGCCTAGCCAGCCATCCTTAGTACAGAGGGAAAACAGGGCAGCACTGCTGATTTTGAGGCCATGGGATCTGGGTATAAGTGCAGTTCCAAAGGGAATGAGACAAGAGAAATGAGTTACTCTAAATAAAGCTGTGGGCTAAGAATGTATTAACTGTGATCATAAAAAGAGATACAACAATTATTTAAAGAGGCTGAAGAGAAACCCAAGTATTCTAAGTGTGGTTTACAATAGAAAAAGATAATCAAGTTGTTGTAAGCGCTGGCTGTGGCCTAGGCATGAGGAGGAAATAGAGCTGTGGAGATTATTAAACATTAGATTGCATGTAGCTCTTGAGTTAATAATGTTCTCCACCTACCCCTTCCTGTTTCCACATATACATGTAGACATCACATACACAGGAATTTATGTGTTGTTTAGATTTACAACTCTCTTCTGGCTATCATAGTTTCTCTGTATAGCTAGGGATTATCAGTTAACTAGTTAGTTACTTCAAAGCAACATACTTTATAAAGTATTATTTCCAGGCTAGTCATTTTTCCACTAGTTAGGTGGATAGGCTCTACGTTCTGAACAGATACCAAGGTATCCTATTACAGCTCATTAGCATTTACCGCAGATGAAATTGCAGTCGAAACGTATTGGCAGGCTGATAGGCAGAGCATGCTCAGACAGGACTGTGAGATGGTGAGAGCCTGAAGACACTGGCCCATCTCTGCTCAAACTCTATGTCACTAATCCCGACCCAGAAGAGAAGGTGTGTCACAAAGGAATTTGCTCTGGGCTTTGCTTCCCACACAAATCATCACATAAAATCTTTTGGTACTTGCAGAAACCAGAGATGAGCTACCAATCCTGCTTGGATCAAGATTTGGGTAAGAAGAGGGTTGGGATGCCAGAGTTTGCCTTGGGAGCCTTAAGTAAGGCTGTAGCTTTCAAATGAGACAAGAACAACGCTGGCCCTAATCTCCCTTTTCTGCTAGTTTATGTTTACATTTTCTGCGAGTGGAAGGTAAGCGGGCAGGAAAACAGTCCTTTAGAATGTATGCTACTTTGAAGTAAGCTACTAGCCAACTTTCTCCTTTTCTGAGCTTTTAAAATAGGCCCTGGAAGCAATAGCGACATAAATCATTAGAACAAATGAAGAGCAATGGTAAACAATCATAACTCTATTCTATTTGGTGAATCATTAACCTATTCATTCATTTGCCTTCTGCCCTTTTAAGATTAGTCTAACTATATGTCCAGCATCGTTTCAGACATTACAGAAATATCAGTCAACAAACACATTTCTCTGCTTTTGAATGACTTAACTTCAGGCAATGAGAAACATTAAATAAATAAGCACACAGGCTAAATATAGGCAATTTTAAAAGGTGCTGGATACCACAGAGAAGGAAGTGCACAGGAAGGCTTCAGGACAAGAAGAAGAAGAAGAAGAAGAAAAGAGACAGTGAGAACTGTAGCTCATAGGGTGAAGGTCACAGAGGCACATGTGTGTCAGTACAAGGTGCCCTACTCAAGGTGACTGGGAAGGGAACCTTGCAGTGCTGTAGCAATAAAGCCAATGGAAGCAATGTTGACTGCCTGCACTGCCTATCATGGTCCTGTCAGAGGAACAGCAGGTAGCAATTGAAGTGCATGCTGTCAGTCCACCAGGAGGCAACCCTCTAATGGATGAGTCTGATAGGCAAGCCCCGCCCTGTCTCCCCCAAATCTAGGAATATTTTTTGCTTCTTCTGTGCCTTTACATGTTTGCTGCTGCCATCACCCTCTGGTATCTGGCATGGTGTGAATGGGTGTGGGGAGAGTCCCGCTGCTTATAATGGAGGGTGTTTATCTAATGGAAATTGGGCATTCCTATCTGTAGATTAGTATGAAAATGGTTCCTTCCAAAGCTGTACTGCCTGACTGATAATAATGCTAATTTATACAGAGTTTTGATGACTAAAAATAAAACAAGGAAGTGTCAGACAGTTGGAAGGCGTAAGTTTCTATTGAGAAGGCTCATATATTGTAGCTTAGGTTAATGATGAAGAAAACAATGGGGTTCTGGTTCTAGCTAATTTAAATTATTCTAATCTTAGTTTTGAAAGGCAGCATAGCCGAAACAAAGCTTTGAAAACAACTTAAAGTTAGACTAAGATTTTTCTTTTAGTCAAATTGAGTTTAAAGACAATCTGAAGTTTTAGAAAGGCACATAAGTGAATGAGCAACTTGCTAAGGTCAGAGAGCAAGAACAAAGCATCCCAATTATGACTCGCTGACTTTTCTTGGTAGGATTGGTTGATGACCAAAGGTGATAATTAATTCCTTATACCCATTTCTGCCCTCAATCTCATGATATGAGAAACTATTGATGAGTGAGTATGTACCCTAAGGATTGAAAGTGGAGCTGAGTGATTCTTTTTCATATATAGAAATTTAGATTTGTGATTCCTTTACAATTTCTTATAGGTTACCTTTCAAGATAAGTAACAAAGCAATTGGTCCTTTCTGTGTAACCACAAAATGCAGCCTGTCAGTAGAATGGTTTGCTTGCTTACACCGGTAATCAATAACAAGTTGCCTGGTTATGAATGTACGTGAATTTGGGGGGTAATTTGTTTTTCATCTGTAACACATAAAATGTTTAATATGGAAAACATGCCTTTTTAAACTTGTATTCATTCTAATCAATCATTCACTTGAAAAGTAGAATGTGACCATGTTGTAATGTTTATATTGCCTGAAAGATTTTGCTGGGGTATATAAACTGTAAAGGAGAGAACAAAGATAGAGTGAGTAGAGGTTAGAAAAGAACCACCGAGAATAGAGATAAAGGAAGGAAAACATCAAGAATGAGGGAAAAAGAAAGAAAAAGAGAAGAAAAACCTCAAAAGAAACAGAAGGAACATTTCTGAGCAGAGATAAGAATAGAGAATAAAGATAAAAACTATCAAGAGAGTGTTTCTTTTTCCCTAACCTCTTCGGACAGAAATATCTAGTATGAGTGGACTCTGGATTTCCCTTTGAGCCTTGTGCTGCTGGAGGCTGGTCCCCAGGAGGTGGTAGTGCACCCTACTGAGAAAGCAGAAAAGATGGCAGCAACTGGATTGACTGAGCATAGTATGAGGTTTAAAGATTCTAGGTGAATGTTAAAACAAAATCCCCGAATGGAAATTTCTATAAAGAAGTGTCTGCTCAGGGATAATTCCTTGGCAAGCCAGCGTTCTCCGCTATTCCATATAAACCTGCATCTCAAAGATACAAAAGCAAAAAGTTAGCCCTAGGAGGAATAGTTTGAATGTATGCTGCAGTGGGAAAATCTGGACAAGAGGAGGAGGTGGGTATGACCATGACCTTTATTAGGGAGTAAAGGATACTGCTGCTTCAAAGGAACGAACTGAGAAGGACTGGGAAGGCCCGTGTCTGGGTTCTGTTTGCCCCAGAGGTTCACTGTCTGTGGTTTTTAGATGTGACATCTTTTAAGTTGGGTTAGGAGTAGAGGCTTCATCAGCCTGGGAAGGTAGGTGAGTAACTCTTCACTCTGCTCCTCGGCTCCATCATATACGTTCCAGCATTTCCCACTTCATCTAGGGAGTAGATCTGACAGGAGTTTCACTCAGACTGGGTTCCTCTAACCTGGCACCCTGTCACTCATACTCCAAGGCATTCCAAAATGGAAAGTCCTTAAACTCTCAGGGGAGGAGCCAACACATTTTTCCTAGGGAACACTTCATGTTTCAGTTCTACACCAGTCTTCAAATTCCATTCAGGTGATTGTGCATACCTGCAGATATGATCCTTGGTTGGTCTGCAGATGCTAGTGCCTAAGGAATGATGATCTATGTGCTCACCCTGTGGATTTCCCTGGCAGAAAATAATAATGAATCTCGGAGCTGCAGACACCTTTCAAGATCTTCAAGACTTCATGTGTGAGTCAGCTCTATTGCAGACAAGTCAATGCCTGGCCCGGATAGGCAGATGGGTATTTAACATGAGGGACAGAAAGTGATGCCAGTTGGACTGGGTTCTCACGCAATCTCTGGCAGTATTCCCCTGGTATTCTTGCTTCTTCCTGGTCTCAAACAAGATGATAATCCCTCATCCAGATCCGAAATAACAAGTGCCCAGACTCGCTGAGCCCTGTCCTCACATTTTCCATTTCTTATGATTCTTCAATTACCTCTGAAGAGAATGTGTCAAAAATCAGACATATCACTTTCTAGAAGATTCCAACCCATCTCTTACCAGTTGATTCCTGATCTAGAAATAATTATCAACAGGTTTACAACATGGATAGAGTGTATACAGTATCCTAGACTTTCTACAAGTGTTTTAAGAAATTTAGTAATCTGAAGTAAAATTTGTCTGGGAAATGTAAATAAACATTTATTCACCCTTAATAGGGCACCAATGATAGAGCAATGTAACAATTCCACATTGCTCTATCATTGGTGCCCTATTGTCTAGCTTGTTAAGTCAATGAGTTTATTTGGCATACTTACAGGAGCCTGGGTGACTCCAAACATCCATATCACCAAAAGTCCCTCCACAGCATAAATGATGACTTCCCTGTGGTTATAGAGAGGGTGTTCCCTCTTCAGCTAACTTCCTACACTCTGCAGCTCCATCACCTCCCAAGACGGTGAGCAACTGGGTCAGGATTACGTACAGCCAGGAGGGAGTGGCTGGAATCTCAGGAGACAGTAATGATCCTCCCTAACCTCTTCTTCTATGAGAACATGCCAATAGGTTTTATGCTGAGGGGCCCTTGCAGAGAGTCGCAGCCTCTGATTAAGATTTGTGATGCCTGATACGTGCAGATGGCAGCATTCCATAAAGAACAAGCACAAGCACATTAAAGATCCTCCTCTTGATACTTTATTTCCATAACATATTCCTCCTGCTTAATTTTGTTTCCATTAAGGACCCTACAGAACTAAATATCTTTTGTGTGTTTGGCACATGTTACAATAAGCTGGACACAAAATACTTATCTATGGCTTAAAATCAATTTCCTTAAGATCCTCACATGTAAATTCAGGCCAATGCCTCTGAATATAGACAGGAGGCTGGACGTTCAGTGCTTCTCTGTATACCTTAACCTCATAGCTTGGATGATCCAACCTGACATACTAACTGTCACAGTGTTAGTTTGAGATTTTTATCTACCCCCCCACACACAAATTGTTCACTTTTCCTTGCCAAGACTTCTGAAAATAAAATGTTTTAAGTTTTTCACATGTGATTAACTAAACATGCATGACGGTTTCCCCTCTATATGGTTTCCACTTTGTTAATCAGGAAGAAGTTTCATAGGGTGGAGGGGTCTAAATGATATAAGATAGTCGTTAGACATTCAAGTTTAGAATCAGGCAACTTCAAATACAATACTTGTTCTGTTACCAACTCTGTTATCCAGGAACCTTTCGCCTCTAAGACTTACTTCACCATTTATAAAGACTTGCTTTACCATCTCTGAACATGAGAATGATACACACGTCCGTTCGTGGGGAGAAGTTCCATTTGCAGCACTCGGGGCAAAGCTCAGCTCTCTGCTACACCTTAGAGGATGATGAGAGCTGGGATCTGGAGAGCTGTGAGCCAGGAGAAAATAAACATTACCTCGGAGTGACCCACGTTTGTTTCCACTGCCTTGAAGTAGACATGCTGGTTACAGCCGAGGGAGAGCTCTTCCCTCAGGTGGGATGCAGCGGAAATGAGTCACAGTCCCTGAAGGAGAGTGACGCTGCTGTGGGAAGGAAGACCGTAGGCAGGTCTCTGAGCTGCACCGATGTGTCGTCACTTTCCCTGTGTCTCTGCCTTGGTTCAGGATCTACTCGGGGGCTGTAACAATGACAGGATGTCTGTAGTTCTTTGGAAAGGGCTAGGGAAGGGTCACAAGGCTGGCCTACTTTACACCCAAGTCAATGTTTCTTCAGGCCTAAGCCTACTCTTTACAAACCAGACAGGTTCCATACAGCCCTGAGAAGAATGGGAAATGTTTCATCAATGGCTCAGTAATGGAAATACTTAGTTCAGGTTTTAATATTTGAGCAAATGTGACCTAACATATCATAATTGGTCATTTTCCCTCTACTAGGCCTTGAAAATGTCAGCATTCATCCATCCATTAAAAAACCTCATTATTCTTGTATGTATATGTTTGTATGTGTATGTGTATGCATGTGTACATGCGTGTGTGGAGGTCAAAAGATGATGTTGGGCATTTCCTCACATCCTATGCATCATTTTTTTTCTTATTAATTAAAATTGGTTTCAGACAATTTTGCAATTTTGGCCAGTATGAAATGCATACTGACCAGTCAATTCCTACCACCACATCTCCCCATTTCTCTCTACAAATTTATTGTTCACATGCTTGTCTATCCCTTTCATCTTCCTCCTCATCCTCCTCGTGCTCCTCCTTCTTTTCTTATTGTGACCCACTGAGGCTAACATGCTTGTCTATGTGACTCTGGGTTGGGAGCTATCTATTGAAACCAGATAGGTTCTGCAGTGTGTCCACAGCTAAAGACATGGTTTCCCTCCCAAAATTTGTCAATCAACAATAATTCAGAGACAAAGAGTAGGATCCTGTGTGCCCACTCTTTTGTGATTCATTATTGATAGGACTGGTCCTGTGTGGGCCCAGTGCAGGTAACTACAGTTGTGAGTTAAAGATCATGATAGTTGTATTTAGTCTAGAGAACGGCAATTCATACTCCTTCACTCTATCTATTGGCTCTTGTATGCTTTCTGTTTCCTATTCCCCAACATTTCTTGATGTTGAGGGGTTGGCATTGAGTCTCTCACGGAACCTAGCACACAATTTAGCTAGGCTGGCAGCCCAGCAAGTCCCAGTGATTCTTTCTTCTCTGCTTCCTCCACACTGGGATTATAGGGACCTGTTGCCTTGCTCAACTTTTAGAGTTGATGATGGAGATCCAAACTCAGGTCCTGATGCTTGCACAGAGAACACTTTATCTGCTGAAGCATCTCCCCACTCTCCCAAGCTCTAGTATTATTAACTAAATCATTATCGTGATAGCGGGACATTATAGACTTCCTCCTGTAGGTGGTCTTAGCTTTTGGCTTCAACACTGTCAACTTTCCATTTTTGAAGGCTTTTATCTGAACAGAGATCCCCAGACCACTGTGAATTCAACAAGTGTTCTTGGAGATTAGCCTAGGAAAATTTTAAAGTAGTGGTTCCTAACCTCAATCCTTAGGTTCATATGTCAGGTATTTATTTACATGACAATTTATAACAGTAGAAAAATTATAGTTATAAAGTAGTAACAAAATAATTTTATGGTTGGGGGTCACCACAACATGAGGAACTGTATTAAAGAGTCATAGCACTATGAAGATTGAGAAATTCTGGTTTAGAAGATGTTCCTTCCCATGACACCTAAGGCACCATCATCTCTATGATTATTATGGTGGATCTTATGTTTTATTTGGCTTACACAACTTTTATACTGGCCATTAAGGTGAATCACTGCCATAAAAATGATTATATTATCTGTGATTATTATTATGATTATGATGATTATATGTTCAAAGGTGATATAGCTGTTTCTCAAATTCCTAGAAAGTAAGATGGGGAAATGAAGCCTTCTTAAGGAAGTTTTGAGAAAAGCAGAAGTCCTAGGAACTAGTTCCATATTTTGAAATAAGGGAGAGTGTCATAGACAAGGTGAAGGGTGAAGATGAGACACTGTACAGAGTTTCCATAGCTTTTGTTGGTGCAACACCCTCCCAGTACCTCAAGGTCACCAGCCTGGATCCTATCATTTAGGATTGGTTCCATGAAAGCATGATTGAACAGAGGGGTGTCCATCGGTGCTTGAACTTAGTCTCCAGCTTCTCTTGCCTTGCTGGAGATCTGTGGATGGGAAAAAATGTTCTAGTCTTTCAGTCACACAGAAACCATCATTTTTCTCTGTGTGTCACCACATTAGCATAAATTTAGGGAAAGGGTTTTATGTAATTAGAGTTGATGGCCCCATAGCCAACAGTATGTGGTCAGCACAAAATGAGCTCAGGTGCTTACTGCTGAAAGTAGACGGAGAGGACTGAAGATCTGCACCTCTCCCTCTGCTCCTTCAGATCCAGTGTCCAAAGAACACCTGCTGCAGCGCCTCCACGCTTATCTCCAGTGGCTCCCACAGATCTTTCTCCCCTAGCTTCCCTCTCCCAACTCCTTGATTTATCCAAGTCCCCAACTCCAGGGGCCCTCCCTGAGAACCCACAGCCCACCCTGGATAGGGAAGCAAGTAGGTTAGCTACAGGGCTTCACCTCTCCTTCTTCTGTTCCTCCAGATCCTCCACCCCCACTCAATCACATCCCCAGCGCTGCAGCAGAACACCTACCGCAAACCCCCTAAGCCCTATCTCCAATGGGTCCTACAGACTTCCCCTCCAAACTTCCTTTCCTCACCCATTGCTTTATCCCAACCCACAACTCCAGCAGGAGCTCTGACCAGGAGATCCAGTGTGTTGCCTGCAGATCTTCACCTCCCCCTCCTCTGGTCGAAGTCCAGTCCTGCAGGGTCATTATTAGCTCTGTAGCAGATCTTCTGCAGTGGCCTGCCTCATCATCTGCCCCCGATTCCCAGGGTGCTAACTAAACAGTGGACTGGTAGAATATTCTGCTTTTCTCACGTCTGTAAAATCCTCAGTCACCCCCATTCCTAAGTGTCAGCTCCCAATGCTCAGAAACACATTTATCTGGAACTCAATGGCCACACCTATTAGAACCCCAAATAATTTTCTACCAAGCAACACATAGCCATCAAACTCTCCTAAGAACCAGAAAAACAGAAATCAAGGAACAAAACTCTTACAGAGTAAAGGCAAAACCAGATAATAGAACCTAGAATTATGATCTTCCCAAGCCTAGATGCCTAGATGGCAGTGTAAAAACACAATCAATGACAGCCAGGATGATAAAACCTAGCAACCTACCACAGCAGGTCCTGAATATTTCAACATAGCTGAAGCACAAGAAAGTGATTTTTAAATAGTCTCAATGAATACAATAAAGGTCAAACAAACAGGGGAAGGGAATTAATGAAATCATTCAAGACCTGAAAGTGCAAATGGAATCAATAAAGAAAACTTAAACTGAGGGAAATCTGGAAATAAAAAAAAAATAGGAATGTGAACAGGAACTATAGAGGGAAGCCTCGTCAATGAAAACAGGTGATGAAAGAGAGAAGAATATCAGACACTGAAGACTCAAAGAAATGACTACATCTGTTAGAGAAGATGTTAAACTTAAAAACGTCTGCCATAACACATCCACAAAATCTGGAGCACTGTGCAAGGACCAACTCTAAGAATAATAGAAACAGAGGAAGAAGAAAAAACCCAGGTCAAAGACACAGAAAATATTTTCAGCAAAACAATAGGAAAAAAATTTCCCAACCTAAGAATTAGATGCTTATCCAGGCACAAAATCAGACAGAACACAAAATACACTGGACCAAAAAAGACAGTACCCTGAGCACATAATAATCAAAACATTAAATGCACAAAACAAACAAAAAAATATTAAAAGCTCCAATTTAAAATGACCAAGTAACATATGATGATAGACCTATTAGAATTGTATTTCACTTCCTGCCTCTGCCTCCTTCAGCAAATCCTACCAGCATATGCCACCACAACCGGCATTGACTTCTCAATAGAGACTCTAAAAGCCAGAAGGCCCTGGACAGATGTTGCATACTTTCAGAGACTACAAATGCTAGTACACCCAAGGCTACTATACTCAGCAAACT
Organism: Sigmodon hispidus; assembly: GCA_004025045.1. NCBI lineage: Eukaryota > Metazoa > Chordata > Mammalia > Rodentia > Cricetidae > Sigmodon > Sigmodon hispidus. Next base: position 36,813 of record PVIH01018594.1, read on the forward strand.
TTCAGTCACCATAGATGGAAAAAGTAAGAAGTTTCATGATAAAAAACAAAATTTAAGCAATATCTATCTATAAATCCATCCCCAAAGAAGGTGCTAGAGGAAAAATTTTCAACCTAAAGAGGTTAAGTATACCCAAGAAAACACAGGGAAATAATCTCAGATCAGCAAATTCAAAAGAGAGGAAGCACACACATACACAACAACCTCAGCATCCTCACCATCAAAACCACCACCAACAACAAAACAACAACACAATGATAGGAATATACAGTCACTGGTCATTGATCTCTCTCAATGTCAATGGTCCTGACTGTTTCATAAAAGGACACAGATTAACAGAATGGATACAAAAACAGGATTCATTTTTCTAGTGCATCCAAGAAACACACATTAACATCAAGAATGGACATCACCTCAGGGTGAAAAAAATTGAAAAATATATTCCAAACAAATGGACCTAAGAAGCAAGCTGGTGTAGCCATTTTTTTCATCTGACAAAATAGACTTCAAACAAAAACTAATCAGAAGAGAGGAAAGGATATGACATACTTATCAAAGGGAAAATCTACCAAGAGAACATTTCAGTTCCTAACATCTATGTAACAAACACAAAAGCAACCAAGTTTATAAAAAACCTGCTACAACAGCTTAGATCATATATTGACACTCAAAGACTGACAGTGGGAAACTTCAGTACCCAACTCTCACTAATAGACAGGACGTCTAGACAAAAACTAAGCATAAATCCTGCAGCTAACTGACATTATAAACTAAATGGACTTAACAGTTACTTATGGAACATTTTACCTTAACAAAAAACAATATATTTCTCATTGTCTCATGGAACTTTCTCTAAAACTGACCACATATTTAGACACAAAGCAAGTCTCAGAAGATATAAAAAACATTGAAATAATACCCTGCATTCCAATATGGCCGTTTCTCAGAAAATTGAGAATCAATCTCCGCAAGGAACCAGCAATACCACTTCTGGGTGTATACTCTAAAGAGGCACATTCACACTCCAAAGGTATTAGCTCAACTATGTTCATAGCAGCATTATTTGTAATAGCAAGAACCTGGAAACAACCTAGATGTCCCTCAACTGAAGAATGGATTAACAAACTGTGGTACATCTACACAATGGAATACTACTCAGCAGTAAGAAAAAATG
>PVIH01018595.1:0-24821 GCA_004025045.1 Sigmodon hispidus
AATTTTCAATAAATCAACCTCCTATTTTTCATTTTATACAGAATTTTAACATTAAATTAGCAGAACATTTCTTTGAGAAAAGTATGTACCAGTTATAATAGTGAAAGTTATCGACAGTTCTTAAAAATTTGACAGATTATTTGTAAGTATTCATTCATATTTAAATATATATCCTGTAAAATAATAGACTTGAAATAGGTTATTTGGGAAATAATAATTACATAATATATTTACATAGTTGTTTTTCTATATCATATGCTACAAATCATCTAATAAATACAATTATGCTGTAATATAAATGTAGCTTTTATTTTTTATGTAATATACTAGAAATAAATGTAGTTAAATGAAATTTATTAATCTTCAAACTATATTCTAAACTGCATGCAGATCTTAAATTTTAGCAAGTTGTATTATTTTATTATCACAAGTAGAATATTAGATGGACTTTCACCAGTAATTATCATCTTTAAATTATCTGTCTCTAATACTGTGTATACTTATGTTATCACAATGTTTAATTAGTTACTTTTTCATTCTGTAAAAAAGTGTCTTCAAGCAGCATGTTATAGAATAAAAATTTTAGGAAAATGAGATAAATTTTTAATTATTTCAATTCTAATTATAAAGTTATTGTTAAAAGATTTATTGTAATTTTTGATCCCAAACACAATTATGATGTATCTCACAAGTTTTCAATGTGTACAAAGTCAAATGATTTTCTAATAATGAATTTAAAGTTTCTACAATTGTAGAAAATTATTAAAGAAAAATAATACTTTAAATTTTTTAGTCATAAACAGATTTTACATTCTCAGTTTTGTTGTAAATATTTTGTCAGAATTAAAACATACCAAATAAGATACAAATGAATCTTTTTGTTGACCTAAAGATCAGATATGGAAACCAAGTCTTTTTTAAACAATATCTTAATTTAGAATTCATCCACAGAAGAATAGATTGAATATTAATAACAGTAAAATGGTTGAGATCTATATTTGTTTGAGGCATCTGGATCAGCTTAGAGGCAGGTTCCAAAAATTTTTATCTAATAATAATGTTTTTCCAAACTGAAAAAAAAATGAATCAGTCTCTTTAAGGGTTGCTTTTGAAATTTCTTATTGCCATTAATACTTGCATATTATCAAAGCTACTTCATGTGCTTTACCAAGCAGAACAGTAATAGCCTCGTTGTCTTTTAGTAGACTATAGATTAATTTTACATTCTGATATTATTTTGTTTGAAAAGTTCAGTTTTTCAGATTTACTCTAAATTCATATTCTCTTTGGGAATAAGTATATTACATAAAATATTCACAAAAAGAAATTTGTTTATTAAGTACTTATATTAACCAAGAAAAGTTGAAGATTTTACCAAATTGGTTATTGAAGTTATACTTCTTGAAAAAAATAGAAGTAAAACAATGCAACAACATTATCTTTTCTATAATTAATTTATTTGTGTACATATCAGAAATTCTCTTCTCTTAGTGAAATTGTCAATAGGAAATCAGATTTTCTAGATTTTTAGCATTTGGCTTTGAATCATTTAAAACACTAAGACTAAACTTTTGAAGTAGATTATTTTTGTCTTACAGCTTTTTAGGTTAAAAAAATATTTTGGGTTTTTTTACGTATAGCTAATTACTAATTACTCTTTTCAGATGACATTACCATATTTTGCCAAAACAGAGTTTTGATGCATAAACTAAGCTATGTTCTTGATTTTCTTTTCAGTGTTTATGTGAAATGTTAAATTGCATTTGTATTTATAAATATTGAATTTTCTTAAAATACTAATAAAAACACTGATATAATTATACTACTTGCTATAAAAGGCTGCCTGGGAATGGATGGTACATGGCGGAAACTGGGGGATGACAGAGAAGAGGGGAGAGAGGGGGAGCAGTGTTGTGTATGTAAATTTTTTAAATAAAAAACTGCTGCCCTTCAGCAAAGAAGTTTGGAAATACATACTCTGATATCTAAGATATGATTTTTTTGTTATTCTTCTCTTATACATTATATCCTAACCACAGTCTTCTCTCCATTCATTTTTCCCAGCCCCCTCAATTCTCCTCTCTCCTACTTCTTTTTTCCCATATTTTTTTTTTATTTTTTTCACTAGAAAATGAAACCCCAGGGATATCAATGTAGTACTACATAGCAAGTTACAATAATATTACACACAAAATCTGGAGAGTAATGGAACATATCTTTAATCCCTGTACTTGAGAACTAGAGGCAGTTGGATCTCTGAATTTGAGCCCAGCCTGGTCTACAGAATAAATTCATAATAAGGTTGGATAAGGCAACACAGTAAAAGGCAGCTTGTAGGAAGAACAGGCAAAAGTCTCTGATACCCTCAATTCCATGATAGGAATTCCATAAAAATCCCAAGAAAAATAACTAACAACATATATAGTGAGTACCTGACAAGCTTAATGATTGCTGCTACAGGAGCTCTGCCTAGTTGACTCTGTGAACCGTGTTCTTTAAGTATAATAGACACCTCTAGCTCTTGCAATCCTCCATGACCTAATATGGCAGGTTACTTTTGTTCTGCCTACTGTTTGGCTGTGTATTTCTGCATCTGTTTCCATAAATTGGTGGATGCTCCCTATCAAATGACAATTGAGTTAAGGTCTGGTCTATGAGTAGAACAGAATGCCATTAATAGTCATTTAATTGAAATTTTCCCCAGTTGATTTAGCGTTTCTGTTTCTGTGAAGAAACACCATAGCTATGATAACCATGATACAGGAAAACCATTTGGTTGAGGTTGCTTATATTTTCAGATGTTTAATTTATTATCATCATTGTGTGATGTTGTGACATGTAGGCAGACATAAATCTTTAATGTAGAGGGGATGGGAAAAGAGTGAAATGCTGAGCATGGATTAAGCATATATGAGACCTCAAAGCCCACCTCCACAATGACACTTTCTCCAATGAGGCCGTACCTACTAGAATGAAGCTATAGCTCCCAATAGTGCCATTTCTTTTGAGCTTATAAATACAATTACATTCAAATTACGACTTTTTATTCCATGTTCCCCCACTAACTTTTAACAATATCATGATACAAAATCTATTTATTTCAACTTTAAATGTCCCCATAGTTTATCACAAACTTAACAATCTTTTAAAGTTCAAAAATCAGTTTCTTCATGAAATCTCTTAAAGGTAATTTTCCTATAAAATCAAATTTAAAAAGCAGACCACATACTTCCAATATATAATAGCACAGAATGTACATTACCATTTCAAAGCATAAGGAAGAGAACAGAGAAAAAAATATTGAACCAAAGCAACAAATACCAGCTAGGCAAACTCCAAATGCTGCATTTCTACATCTGATGTCAAAGTGCTCCTCTGATCTTCAACTTATTTCAGCTTTGTAGAATGAAACATCATTTTTTTCTCTTGTGCTTGTTCTATTTCCTGTTAGCAGCAGTTCTTGGCAGATATCTCACATCTCTGGCATTTTTAACATCTTGGAAGCTTGAGGACAATTCAGGCTTTAACTTCACAACTTTACACAATGACCTCTCTAAGCCTCTATTTAGGGACAACTCTAACATGTGCCTAGCCTCAGCAGATTTCCTTAGTCTCAGAAGCAAATTCCATAGTCCCTTTCTTCTCTCCTTAACTCATGTCCTTAACCTTAAAAACCACATAGCTTAAGATGCCAAGTTCTACTGCTTTCTGGGGCTGGACGATGGCAATTACATCATATAATTACATCTACGTATGCATTATCTATTTACATTTTTACCAGCTTTCTGCTTCCCATGGTCTCCTTTACTGCCTAAACTTGGCTGTCCTTGAACTATCTCTGTAGAACAGGATGGTCATAAACTCAGAGATTCAACAGCCTCTGCCTTAAAAGTGCAGATATTAAAGGCATGTCCTACCACATCTGGCTCTTTGATTCATTTTTATAAGTTGAAAGCTTAACTGGGTAGGATCTTGCCCTGAGACACCACTCCTTTTATACCATTTTTCAATTTGTTTGGCTACATAGGATTTAGCCCTATTTTACATTCTGATACTGTATTTCTCCTTAAATATTATATTTTGTAATATACACTGCTCAGCTTTATTTTTATTATAAATCTTTATTAGAGTTACTAGTAATAACCTCATTAATTAATCTATACTAGGCTATTTTGAGATTTACTATGTCAAAGAAATTATTTCCAAACTCTTCCTTTTAGCCTCTGACTTTTCCGATAAGTGTAAAAAGCAGCCACTTTTCTTCAAACTATTGCAAGAACGATCTCTAGGCAACATTCTAAAATTCCCCTATGAAATGAAAGTATTTTAGTGGTTTTCTTTTTTCAGCAATACCACAGCAACCCTCATCAGGGATAATCATTTAATTGAGGTGGCTTACATTTTCAGAAGTTTAGTCCATAATCATCATGGTACAACATAGTGGCATGTAGGCAGGCATAGTGTTGGAAAAAGAGTAGAATGTAGAGAAAAAACTGCATCTTATTTCTGAGTCAACAGAAACTGAAGTGAGTTACTAGGGGTGGCTTAACATATATGAGACTTCAAAGTCCACCTCCATACTGTACCATAATCACCAAAGCACACCTTGAAGGCAGGGTAGATTACAAATTGAAGGGTTTGTTGCTGGAATGGTCTTTCAGTCTCATGGCTGAAAGACTTCCCTAGATAAAGAAAATGACCTGTGTAAGGTAGCTTTCCAGAGTAAATGGCTTCTGTCCCAATAAAAACATGCATTCAAATTCTAAATCTACTCTATATTTTTGTTTGACTTTGTGAAAAATTAATTCATTTTTTCTAAACTTATTTCCTTATATGTCTTGAGGAAGCTGTGCAGGGTAATGTATTCCAATGACACTATCTTAAACAGTAATCTATTTCTAATTCTCTTTCATATTCTGATAGTTATTTGTATTATATATTGAATATATGAAAAGAAAATTTATTTAATATCAAGCAAAATATGCTTTTGTATTGTTCACTTAATAAACTTAGGACTTTCTATGGACCCAGATCATTTATCTATACATTTATTCTACTCTATATAAAATTTTAAAATTTATCTTTTAGATTTCTGAATTGTGTAATCATTTTCTATATAACAAGTTCCTTAAAATGCCTCCTGCTATAGCTGATGAAATAGTACATCTCAATAAAAACTTAAAAGATACAGAATATAGCTGGGAGAGAAGCAATATATGAGAAATAAAATGTGTCAGTCATAGGAATTGCTGCATATAAATCCAATCTATGGATGAAGAAGGGCATTTGATAGTATGTAATAGCATGGGTAGAGTCAACCAAAATTTTGTTAAAGTGGATAATAGTGGTTAGTTATTTCATGAAGTGAATTAAAATATTTTGGTATTTTTACAATCAAAGGAACACACTGAATTTATGTTTGTATACTTGAAATGAGAGCTTCTTTGAGGTGGTACTCTTCTAACATTTATGGCAGCAAAACATACAAAAAATATAGTTTATAAAGGATACACTTTTAACGTTTAATTCTCTATAAATTTGATGCCTATTATATTATTGACCTCCTTCCAGCATTTGTGATTGTAGTCTTAAACTTTCACATAATTTGAACAGAAACTATGATTTGAGCCCCACTGTTTCTTGATTTTAGGTCCACATACTCTAGAAAAGTACAGTAACTATATAACTTGTTAGTCATAAGATCAATAAGAAAGGTACAGGAATAATTTGAACTGTAGTTAAAAAACAAACTTTTAAATTATTTTACCATTTTTAAAATTAGTATTTTCAAAGAAAACTAAATATTAGTTTATTAATTTAGGATTCTAGTCTTAAAGTCTACCACTTTTATTTTTTTTTTAATTTTTTCTGCTGTATGAAGTTGTTGTAAATGATTTTTTGTCCTGTATATGACAGAAGTTTGGACCTACCCATGGAGGCTTTTAACCATCCAAAATGACTCAGATGCATATATTAATTTTATACTGTTTGATCTATGTCTCAGGCACAATGCTAGCTAGCTCTTTGATCTTATTCAACCCATTTCTATTAATCTACCTGGCCACATGACCCATGGAATAGCCCAGCTGGGTTCCTTACATGTTTTCTCTTTGGTGCCTGGATGGAGACTGTTTGACTTGGCACTGCTCGTACTTGAAATTTATTTTCCCTGCCTACTTCTATAGCAACTGACACATGCCAAAACAGTTCCTTTATTCACAGTATGATTTTGTCTACATACAGACATTCCCACCATACTTCCTCTTTCTGACTAATCAAAAAGAAGGTTTCAATTTCAACATATCAATATTACATATAACATATTACATATAACATAACAACTCTCAAGCAAGAATTACAGTTGCAATATATAGTCTATTTGTAATTAACAAAATTAAAGAAAATATTCTATTGTCTACTTTATTCTTAAGGTTCTAAAGTTTCATATTTAATATACCTTTTAAAATAACTAAAAAATATATACCTATAGTTCTCAAATATTCAACTACATCAAAGACAACAGAAGAATATAATATTACCCAAATAAGCAAGAAGTGCAAACAACTTCCAGATTTTTGGAATGACAGAGAAGACACATCTGCCTGGACAATCACCCAAAGTTCCTTTGTAATGTTAGGGCGTCCATCTTCAGCCTAAAGGCCCAGAGTCTCTGTCATATCTTTCAATGATGCAGGGAATCTGGCACAGTTTGTCAATCGCTTCCCCATGTGTTCTGAAGGATGCTTAGCAATTTCTCTGCAAAGGAACATCTTAGCTTGTTCTACTAAAGTTCAAAAGTCAGTCTATTATGGAACCTGCATGTCTAGTTTAAACAGCATACTATCAAGCAGTCAGTACAAGAATAGTTTCTTGTCCAGTGGCTGTTGCCACAGAGTAAATTCCATCTGAAGTTTCTTCAGTGCCTATCATTCTCTTGAAATACATTAGAGTTGCCAGGAGCAGACCTGTCACACTGTTCAGAAAAGTCTAAGTTCTTAAAATATTTAAAATGTCATATTCTGTAGATCTTAGAAGTGTTTGAAGTTTACCTATCTAACTGGAATATATCTCTGTATCCTTATCAAAACCTAGCTAACATCACTAAGTTTGGTTGTCATAAATGACCATTAATCTGCATTACTTAATTATACATTACAATTTTAAATGAGTTACATAAACATCATACCTTAAACAAGAGTATAAAAATACATACAACATAACAAAATTGACCTTAAATTTATATCAATAAACCAAATCCACCTGTCTTTTTAAATAATTCCTATATCATATCCTCCCTCCTTTATTTTTTAAAATATTGACTATGACTAGTAACCATTTGTAATAAAAGCAAACATTAATAAGCAATATTTTTGGGATTTGGGTGTCTTTCTTTCTTTTACTACTTCCTGCTGACTAAGGGGTGTTGGCAATTTCATGGGAGTGTAAGGTTGGATGGATCATCTTAATTGACTTACTGGAAGTTGATTTTCCCATCAGAGAATTTTCAGGTGGCTTTGTTAGATGAAAGCATATTTGCTCATAAGCAATCTACAGGTTTTCGTCTTCTGTGGAAACAAAAGCAGATACTCTTTTCCAAAGTATCATATCCTAATACCCAATTTTCTAAGTCAAGATACCTTTAAAATATATATGTTTATTTAACTTAGTAGCTTTTATAATTAATTGTCTTTCTGAAGTTATCTCAATAAATGTTAAAAAAAATAAAATAAAACATAATAGTGAACATAATCCAGACTCTGTGTATTTTCCATCTTTATGTAGCTTATATTTTTATACTCAATTTCTCTTTTTTTTAGGGATTTTCTCTACCCTCTTTTCTTTCTCTATAAAGTCTATGTAACTTTTGCACATGCTGTAACCCATTTAGAGGTTTTGTGAGTCTAAATCAGTTTCATTGAGAAACCTTAAGCATTTTCTAACCAGGAGAGCTTTTAAAATGCTAGTTATCACTTTGATTGCAGACTTCACCCCTTTTGGTGACTGTTCAACATGTCAGAGGTGCCTGCTGAATCTCTGCTCACTGACAGTAAACAGAGCAGAACCAAGAAAATGCAGCAACCAAATTAACTGTTTTTCACTCTGTTTCCTTTCAACAAAAGCAGAAACCTTAAATTAGTCACATGCAGTTTGTTGTTCATATCAAGTCTTCTGTGAGAAATTCAAATTATATATATTGAGAATATGCCTTAAGTTTAAACTTAAATACACACTGATTCATTTACTCTTTCTCTGTATTAGAAATTAGAAATTATTTTATAACTTTTAATGTAACATCTTATAGAGAACACATATTAGTATGCATTGTTATATTTACTTAAATATTATGTTTCAATTAATTATCATAAAACATAGCCAAATATTTAAAACATCATTAAATTTTAAGCTATTTCAAAAGATATATGATGGCATGTATTTTAAAACTACCTCCCTTAAAGTCATTTTTTAAATACTAAAACTTTTATATTCTAGAATGTCACTAAATTAATCAGAAATTATAACTTTTTACCCTGACAAGTATGTTCACACATCATGCCAATATTATGGTGACACCTATTAAGCAGCTAATGTTTCTTTCATTGTCTAACATATGAAAGGCATTTGGTTGTGCCATAAGCCAATAAATGGATATTTAGAGTTATATGTGTGATCTTCTTGACTATATATTAACTTCTTTCTCCTTTGGCACTTTCAAGATATACCAAAACTTGAGAACACATTGATGAAAATGACCTTCCAAAGAGAAACTCCTATTTGAAAGAATATAGGAATGGTTGCATTTCTTCCAGTATATTTTTAATATATATTGACTCTGGATATTTGAACTAGGATTTTGAATAAAGACTGTGTATAGTATAGTACACCATGTTGTATATCTTTATAATAAACTATCATTATTTTCATACCTTAATTAGGAATCCCATATTCTACCTTAAAGTACATGTACCCTTGATTTTGAATTGCAAGAAGTCTACACATTCAATTTTGTTTATGAAGTATCTATTTAAAGCATGCATTCAAAAATAAATTTTAAGATTTAATTATAAAAAATTAGAACATCTATGTGATTGTATGTAGTTTAGAGATTTCATAGTATGTACAAGACCATGAGTCTTATCACAAGTACTACAAGTAATAAAAATAGATATATGCACTGTAGTCAAACTAATCATGTATATTACCCTACAATTTCATATTACTGTTCCATTTGTATAAGGAAAAATTATACCTGAATTATAAAACAGTTCACAACTGGAAAATATTCTTACTATTAAAACTAATGTAAGGAAGCTAGTGAGTAGATTTGGTGTGGAAGAAAAGCTTGAAAACAAATCATAGTTGTTTACTCGGAATTTACTCTGTAGAAGTAGAAAACTCAATTCCACAAGTTGTGCTCCTACCTCCAAACATGCTATAGCCCATTTGTGCAAAGGAACACACATGCACAATCACTACAAAAATGAAAAAAAAAAAGAGAAATCCACAACCCCATACATGCAAAGAATTTCTTAAAACAAATTGAATTAATAAATATATTTTTCTCTATTACAGATAAATCTTACTGCATACATGGTTTTTGATATATTAGTTAATTATATTCATCAGTGAGTTTGAAGCCACCTTTGTCTACAAAGTGAGTCCCAGAGCTTTTACATAGAGAGACTTTGGTTTAAAAAACAAAGATTAATAAATAAATAAAACCTACAGCAATGTGGAAGATCTTCAAAAATGAAAAATTAATAATATTTAAATTTATATAGAGAGATTATACTATAATTACATCATTTCCTCATGATTTTTCTTCCCTCCAAACCCTCTCATGTACCTCTTTGTACTTTTTCAAATTGATCTCCATTTTTATTTTATATATATATGTATGTGTGCATATATGTATGTATATATGCTCAGTTTCTATGAGATTGTTTATAGATGTATTTTATGTAATGCAAACATCTTAATTATATATATGCTCTATTGCGTTATCATAATCTTTAATATTCTGCTTCATATAATAAAAAACTCTCATATTTGAAAATTTCTTATGTTGCTACTTTAAGTGTTTCTTCAGAGTGTGCATGGAAAACTTTATGTGGAATATTTTTATTTCCTTGAATTTTAAAGGAAAGTGAAAATCAAGTACTTTATTTCTAATTTTGAAATTACTTTTAAGACATGTGATATAATGCTAAAATAACCTATGTATTATATTCTAATAAAGAAAATGTTTATGTGTGTGTTCACGTGAACTTTCCTAATAATTTAATTTTTAAGGGTATAGCATTTCAGGGGTTTTGTTATTGATACAGGATTTCTCTGTGTAGCTTTGAAACCTATCCTGGAAATTGATCTGTAGACTTGGCTGACCTTGAATTCACAAATACCTGCTTGCCTCTGCCTCCTGAGTGCTAGGATTAAAGAAAGGTATGTGGCACCACCACTTGGTGAGTTTCAGGATTTTATTTGAAATATCAATCTTATGCTAAGTATCTTTAGAAGAAACTTATTTTTCTTTTGTTCATCAGTGTGTTTACCATTAAATTGTATTACTTCTTGATGAAAGATCTTGTAAGGGAATATGAATGCTGTGATATGCCAATGACTCTAAAATATAGGAAACACTTCTGTTTTATTAATTCATGTGATTGTTTATGGATATTGCTTTCATACATCTATTAGTATAAATTATTTACTTTAAATTTAGACTTGATTACTTATTCTGGAACATGATTTCATTGTGTAGTTAAAAGAAAATTAATTAGAAACGCAATTCCTGTGTTTATCTAGAATATTATTATAATGTACTTTAATCTCCAAATTCTAATTATGTAAAATGTATATCAAAATAGTTCTAGAAATTTGTTTTTAAAATAATAAGAAGAACAATTCTACTTAACCACTGTCATGCTAGTATCTATTGATTTTTGGCATTTAGTTTTATTTTTATCACTAGAGTTCTAAGACAGAGTGGTCTAGGTAAAATATATTTGTTTTGGACACTATGTGTCTACTAGGAGGGTATATAAATGCAAAAGGTATTTTGCTCATGTACTGTACTTTCCTGTCATAGGCAATGAAGTTAGAGATGTACTGATTTCTGGCATAACTTTGTGTTCCTAACAAATGAGTAAAAGCACATAGCCATTAGCTAAAGGAGTAATGATTTCTTCCTGAAAGAGTATCTCATGGGCTTGTTCAAATCTCAGTCATGCACACAACAGAATAAAAAATTATTAGATTTAAGCTTTGTTTATGTTAACATACTTTCTGTGAAATAAGGTTGAGAATACAATGGAATATAATATAATATATTATAATAGGATATATATATTTAATTGGGAAAAAGAGAAAATACATGTTGTTTAATTCTATACAAATCTCTTTTTAGCTTTCATTCCTGGACTAAAGAAAGGTACTGTAGAAATAAATACAAAACATCACAAAAATGCATGTTTCATTTCAAAATTGTTTGTGTTTATTTTAAGAAAATATTCTACTCCTCATAAACCATTACAATTTTAGCTGCTTGCTTCAGATATTAAAAATTAACTGAAATCTAAAAAAAATAGTTTTAAGTTTTTTAATGTTGGCTACTTGAATGATTTTTCCAATTTATATTCATCAATTTTTTATGTAGTAAAATCAATAAACTTTTTAGTCATTTGATTTAAAACAATTGCTTTCAAATTACCTATAGATTTAATCATATATTTCTCTCTCTGACTATGTGAATCTTTTTTCAACATTTGAATGTTTAGAAAAGATAGAATTGTATCTTTCACCATTTCTTTTCAAATTGATAAATTTTTATGCTGTATACTTACATAACAAATTGTCTAATTTTCGATTCTTGTAAATGTATGTGTGGTATACGTTTTATCAATATCTATGGTATGTATTCTCTGTAAAACTCCACTAAGATGAGGCTATAAAGCACCCAATATTATTAAATATAAAATGCAAGCAACCAGTTAAAATATATATAATTTTAATTTTTTGTCAATATAATTTAATAATGTAACTAGTATTCTGAATGCCTCACATATATTTATGCTCATTTTTTCATTTCATATTTAAAAATGACTTTTCTGTTATTTTACTATGATGTAAAAATCTGTAATTTATTTTGCTTTAAAAATGTTAAAAGTGAAATTATTAATGTTTTGATATGTTGAGCAACCAGAAAATATATTATTAAAAACTCAGAAGAAAATACCTTGTCTTATGACCAATCTCATGTTCAGACTTTTTGTTCTGGTACTTAATTTTCTTTTCTGCAATAAGATTATTTTCCACATGTAAAAATATATTATTATTATCTTTCTGAGCCTTACTTATTTTCCTCAGCAATGTATCTTGATAAACTCTTTATTATTATTATTATTATTATTATTATTATTATTAACAAAGAAGTTACACTTTCTAATCTTGTATATTCTTATTCAAGGTCCCTACCCCCTCCCTCCACATCAGGTCATTCTTTCTACTCCACAAATTCCAATCCCCGCCCTGGGCAGGCTGCAGGCAGTCCCATGGTCCCATTGCCCCAATATTACTTAGTTCAGTCTCCACTCCTGGCAGATGCAGTTTTCTCCCCCTCCCTCAAAAGTGAGTCGGGTATTCCTCTAGGGGGAGTGGGATCCAAGGTGTCAGTCCAGGGTGTTTCTGATCCCAAGCTGTTCAGTGGTTGTGATTTGCAGCTTGGGCATGCTTTGCTTTTTTCTTATTTGTTTGTTTGTTTGTTTGTTTAGAGTCCACTAATAAGTGAGTACATCCCCTGCTTATCTTTCTTTGTTTGTGATACCTCACTCAGTAGGATATTCTCCAAATCCATACATTTGCCTGAAAATTTTAGGATATCATTTTTTCTTACTGCTGAGTAGTACTCCATTGTGTGGATGTACCACAGTGTGTTAATCCATTCTTCAGTTGAGGGACATCTAGTTTGTTTCCAGGATCTTGCTATTACTCAATAGTGTACTAACAAATGTCCAAAAAGTATAAGTATTGGTACTGTCCTATGCAGGCTTAGATGTCATGACTTTAATTCCTAAGTTTTTTAACTTTATGTAACCTTAGTTTGTAACTGAGTTTCTGTCATAATGCTGCTATGAACATAGCTGAGCTAATGCCTTTGGAGTGTGACTGTGCTTCTTTAGGGTATACACCCAGAAGTGGTATTGCTGTGTCCTTGGGGAGATTGATTCTCAGTTTTCTGAGAAACCTCCATACTGCATTCCAAAGTGGCTGAACAAGCTTACACTCCCACCAACAATGGGGGAGTGTTCCCCTTGCTCCGCATCCTCTCCAACATAGACTGTCCTCTGTGTCTTTTATCTTAGCCAATCTAACAGGTGTCAGGTGGTATCTCAAAATTGTTTTGATTTGTATTTCTCTGATGGCTAAAGTTGATGAGCACTTTTTCAGGTGCCTTTCAGCCATTCGTAATTCTTCTGCTGAGAATTCCCTTTATAGATCTGAACCTCATTTTTTGATTGGGTTATTCAAGGTTTTGAGCTCTAGATTCTTGAGTTCTTTATATATCTTAGAGATCAGTCCTCTATTACTTGTAGGGTTGGTGAAAATCTTTTCCCATTCTGTAGACTGTCGTTTTGTCCTATTGACAGTGTGCTTGGCTTTATAGAAGCTTCTCAGCTTCAGGAGATTCCACTTATTGATTGTTGTTCTTCGTGTCTGTACCACTGGTGTTATATTTAGGAAGTGGTCACCTGTGAACTCTTTATAGAAATATAATAGAATGAGAAACTGAATGGAAGTCAGAAGCATATGGCTGAAGTTAATATTATATCTGACTAGATGAGTAAATTCAGTGGTTTTCAATACAGAATCTACCTTTATCTGTTTAATTTTTTATTTTCCTTTTATCTTTTTGTACTTCCCCTTCCTGCCTTCTTCCCCTCATAGCCCAGGCTGGTCTTGAATACAATATATACCTGAGTATGTCCCTAAACTTCTGATGTTGCTGAGATTGCAGCCATATACTACAATGCCTAATTTATGTAATGCTAAAGACTGAAGCTAAAGCTTTGTGAATTATATAAAAGAACTCAAACAACATAGATGATACCTCATATTTATTTACTTCATTTTCAATGTTGTAGTAACTATGTGTCCCAGGAATATAATAATATAGTTAAAACATATAAAACTTGAAACTATTTAATATGTGTATATGTAATTTATTGTATAAACTTTTGAGCAGCAAATATTTTTTCATTGTCACCACACTTTCATGTGTAGGTTCTATTGCTTAATATTTTAAGAGTTAGAAACTGAGGTCACATAAAGTTAAAAAATGTACAAATTAAAGTCATGACATCTAAACCTGCAAAGGACAGTACCAATACTTATACTTCTTGTACATTTGTTAGTACACTATTGAGTATTAACTGCAACTGAACTAATTTTTCAAATTTTTTCTGATTAAATACTATACGTATGTTCAATATGTAGTTGGACTTTTACTACTACTATAGTCAAAATACACAGTATCTTTTATTCTTGTTCATAAGGTAATAGAATGTTATCTGGTTTGTTTAAGTGTAGCCATTTTCTGTCTTTAGTAAATAGTTATTTCAGTTTGGTTTTTGTACATTGTTGTAGTGTTCCTACAAGTAGCCTATATATTTTGGGTCTCAGTTAATACTAAAGTGTCATTTATTCATGTGTAATAATTTCTGATGTGAAATGCTATAGCTGAGTCAAACAATCTTATTAAACAACAAGAATTTGGAGAAAAATATAAATTGAATCTAGCAGTAACTGTGGAAATTAGTTTTCTCTCAGCCATCTGAAATAGCTTATCTACTAATTACATCATTGCTAAGACTATGTAAGTGCAAAATATAATTTATCTGTATGAAGGATAAGCATGTCCTTTCATAGAGTATCACTTTATCATAGGCAGACATTAATAAAAATGTATGCATAGGTTTTAAGTTACTAATTTATAATATGGACCATACAGATAATCTTTTCTAATTTAAGGTCTCCCTATATTATTATGCTACAGGACCAAATCAATTGATGTTTTGTTAGCTCGGTTTTTGGTTACTAGAAGTGCACATAAAATTGTCATAAAAATATTTGTAGAAATATTTAAGTCTTATAAATTATTAGGATTTGGATATTTTAATTTCTAAAATAGTTTCCATCAGGTAATAAATGATAAGATAATTCTATTCCATTCATTATATATTTAATATTAACAGAGAAAAAAATGTGCCTCCTAATAAAATTATGCTGCCCTTTAATGGTTTTTATAACAAAAGAAAATGAAAAATTTGAAACTATTTATAATACATAAATAGACTAGAGAAGAAAACTATGTTTGTTTTGCAGGCAGTGCACTTATTAAATTTGAAACTGTCTGTAGTACAATATTATAGTCATTATGATAAAATTTTTGGTGTTGCAATGTATAAGAATATAACCAGTTAAAACTAATTGCTTCAATCAAACTTTATGGTTTAAATTTGCATGCTTGACTTTTAAAAATATGAGTATAAATAAAATAAATAACATTACTAATTGACATATTCTTAGTATCACAATTTAAATGAGCACTAAACATTGTAAATGTTCTAAATAAACCTGCAAATATTTAAATATACTTAAAAGCCAGGATTTTATGCCTCAAACAATTATACATGTATAAGGAACATTGTCATTTCTTAAATTATTGACTTAAAGCCTGTATTAAGATTTAGATTATTTATTGTTATATATTTTGTCAACATGGTCATATGAAATTTAAATGAGACAGATTTGAAACTTTCTAGTGGTAATACTATAAAGAATTTAAAAGAGCCACATGATTGTGTTCCACACCTATAATCCCAATACTTGGTAACAGAGGTAGGTGGATTTTAATGAGATTCAGACCAGCCTTGTCTAGAAAGCAAATTCTAGGAAAACCAGCACTATTACATAGAAAAACCTTGTCTCAGAAACAATTTAAAAAGAAATAGAAAAATTACTTTTAGTAAATAATAAAGAAAATGTATCTGAAGTCTTAATATTATAACATATAACTAAATTAAATTTTATATGTGGTAGATATTTCCATTCTTTCTCATAGTGCATATTGCAAATAAGTGTGGGATTAATAAATACAAAACTTCTCAATTTCAGCTAATAATATTTTGTGTAAGAACAGTCATCTGTAGCTAATGGCCAGTACATTGGTTTTTTATCTTTTTTATTTATTTTTTATTTTTGGTTTTCTTTTTTTTTATTATGAACAAAGAAGTCACACTTTCTATCCTTGTATATCCTTATTAAAGGTCACTTCCCCCTCCAGCCACATCAGATCATTCTTTCTTCTCCACAACTCCCCATCCCCTCCCTGGTCATGCAGCAGACAGTCCTATGGTCCCACTGTCCCAATATTGCTTAGTTCAGTCTCCACTCCTGGCAAATCCCGTTTTGACCCCCTCCCTCAAGAGTGAGACAGGTGTTCCTCTACGGGGAGTGGAATCCAAGGTGTCAGTCCAGGGTGTTTCTGATCGCAAGCTGTTCAGTGGTTGTGTTTTGCAGCTTGGGCATGCTTTGCTTTTTTCTTGTTTGTTTATGTGTTTAGAGACCACTAATGAGTGAGAACATCACCTGCTTATCTTTCTGAGTTTGTGGTACCTCACTCAGGAGGATATTCTCCAAGTCCATCCATTTGCCTATGAATTTTAGGATGTCATTTTTTCTTACTGCTGAGTAGTATTCCATTGTGTAGGTGTACCACAGTTTGTTAATCCATTCTTCAGTTGAGGGACATCTAGGTGGTTTCCAGGTTCTTGCTATTACAAATAATGCTGCTATGAACATAGTGGAGCTAATGCCTTTGGAGTGTGAATGTGCATCTTTAGGGTATATGCCCAGTAGTGGTATTGCTGGATCCTTGATTCCCAATTTTCTGAGAAACTGTCACACTACTAAGGACAATAAATAAAAGCAAATCTTTTAAATAGATTCTCAAGTGTCTTAGGGTTTCTATTGTTGAAACAAATTTGCTGTAATTATAGAGCAATTTGGGAAGAAGGGGATATTTATCTTATATTTCCATAATGCTATTTACCAATCAAGGAAGTAAGGATAAGAACTCAAACAGGGCAGTATCCTGGAAGCAGGAGCTGATACAGTGGCCATGGGAAGATGGTGCTTATTTACTTACATTCCATGGCTTGATTAGCTTGCTTTCTTATAGAACCCAGGATCATCAGCCCAGGGATGACACCACCTACCATGGACTCTGCCTTCTCCCACCTATCAGTAACTTAGAAAATGGCTTACAGCTGAATCTCATGAAGGCATTTCATCAATGAGGCTTTTTCCTTTCTGAGGACTCTAGCTTGTGTCTACTTGACACAGAAAAACAGCCAGTAAAACATGTACATACATACTAATGGTGTTTTTGCTCAAGAGATAAATTTTTCAAGAACTATTTTTAATGATATTATAAAATACCTTAAACCTGAGAATGCTTAAAATATTTATTTCACCATTTAATAATAGCTTATCAATGCTGCAAAAAAAGACAAGAAATAGTATACTAATTTTATTTGGTATTATAGTAAAAACCCAGAACTAGGTATTAGGAAAAAGCTGAAATACCAGAGACAGGGAACAAACCACAGCTAATCTTCATCCAATCAACTATTTAGGCCTCCCTTCCAAAATCCTCTAATCTCAAAATTTTCTGTCCTCAGGCAAGAACTGAAGGAGCAGGGGAAACTGAACTCCACCCTTTTCTCCATCCAACCAACTATCTTACTTTTTGGGTCAACTTTATCAGAGCTGGGATTAAAGGTGTGTGCTACAAACCCTGATTCATCCTGAGTGATGAGATTAAAGGTGTAGATCTCCATTTCCTGACCTTCATGGCTTGGCTCTGTGGGCAGATCTGTTCTTTGATATTTCAGCCTGTTTTAATTAAATAAACACTATATTACCACATATTTTCTTTTTGTCAAAAATATGAAAGAAAATTATAACTAATACAAAAAACTATATAAAATATGTACAATAACAATGTGCAACATATACAAACAATAATTTCATCATTGATCTGCAGTCCATTAATAAATGGCAAATTTAAAGAAATCATTTCATCCTTTTTCTTATTTTGGTAAGTCCAAATTATTGTGTCTAACTTAAATTGATGGCTGAACACTATATTATGGTGTTTCTCAAAATTATACACTCTAACTTTTGGTAACTTTCTTTTCTGAAACTGTAACTAGGAAAACTAAAAATATATCTATTGCACAAGATTTAGTTAGTATATAATGAAATTCTGGAGCCAGATATTGGAGAAAAGCTGAAATATCAGAGAGAGGAAACAAACCACAGACAATTCTCAACTGTGCTAACTTCTTAGGATGAACAGCATATGTGCTATCTTCAAGGGTCCATAGTCTGTCTGTCCACTTCTACAGAATCCTCAATTTCTGCCTTGTTCTGCCTTATATATCTTTCCCCACCCAGTTGTTTTACTTTCTAGATCAACTGTGTTTCATAATCCTAGAGTGAGTATTAAAGGTATGAGCTACCACTGCTTGGCTGTTAGACCTTGAATTCACAGAAATTCAGAAAGATCTATGGCTCTTGAATGATGTGATTAAAGGCATGTGTCATCACTCTTTGATCTTCATGTTTTGACTATGGATGACTTGTTTTTCTGATATTCCAGACTGATTTTATTAAATATAGAATATATCCCCACATATATATATATATATACCTTTTGGTCAAAATTAAAAAAAGAAATCTATAACAAACATAAGAATTATATACAATAAGCACAATAATTACATACAATATATAAAGACAATAATTACATGAGTACTATCCAGTTTATTAACAATTGATAAATTCAAAGAAAATATTTCATTATTTATTGTATTTTGGTGAATTTAAATGATTGAACTTAATTTACTTTCTATCTAACTGGTATTACTAACTAATAACTATCTTTTAATAAGTCCCAAATGTATATAATTTACACCTGTTAGAAAGTTTGTTTTATGAAATTATAATGGAGAAAAATATAAATGCAACTATCTCATCATTAACTCCCTCAGAGACCGGAGAAAGAGTTAATATTAACAAAGTAACTAGGAAGTACAAGGAAACAACTTCCAAAAATGTGAAAAATGAAACAGTTGGCTAACTGGCCAGTCAACCAAGGTTTTTCTACAGCTATTGAAGCATCCATCTTTGGCCTACAGGCCTTGCATATCTGACAGACTTCTCTATTAAGCAAGATATTCTCAAATACCTTCTGGCCTTGTCCTGGCAAGGTTTGGCAATTCATTTTTCTGTGTCCTGCTTGTCCATTTTGGACATCATAGTGTCAGCAGTTGAGGAAAGGCACTTATAACAAATTACTTCTCTGACTCTCTCATCAATATCATGATACATCTTTTCTTCTGGACTCTGTTTAGCTCTTCTCTTTTTCTGCCACTGCCTTTGCTGGTCATCTCAATGTCTGGAAATTTCCAATATGTTGATGTCTTCACTCTGAATTTGTATACTCACAAATACCTCCTGGAATCTTCAGGGCTTCTTACTCTGTCCCATGGTTCCAAGCTTTACATTCTCTCTGTGACTCATGGATTCTATAGCTCCCATGGTGAAAAAACAAGATGTAAATGACATCAAGTTTGATTATTGCCTTGATGTATTTTGCTTTGTTTTGTCTTTTAGCTTCTCTAGATCACAATTTCTGAGTTTTTAGCTTGAGGAAATACTTTTAAGATTTTACCTCAAATATGCTGTTCTCTTATCAATGTCAGTTAATATTTAGTCTTAGGTAGCCAGCATTGATTGTCCCAGTAAAGCAAAGGTTTCTTTTCATTGACGCTGATTACTTGTTAAGCATAGCTGAGTATGCTGATCCATATGAACATAAATCACAGATTCTCTATGAAAATATCACATAAATGGCTCCAATACAATCTTTGGTGGGCTATCAAACTTTCTTCTGTACCTCTACAAGCCAGGAATCCACATCTGCATTATTTAGTATTCATAGCTTTCAAACACCATTGAATAATAATTAACCTCTAAGTAGTCAAAAGGGTTATTTACCAATGTTTTAAAATACTAAAAATTGCTCCTACAAAAAATTCAAATATATAAAAACCACATGGTAAAATATATCAAGGTCAACAACTACTCTGAGTATTAATTTCTGCCCTAGATTACTTTCTATTGCAGTGGTAAACATCATTAACAAAAGCAACCTAGGAAACTCAGTTTTATTGTCCAGGTAACAATGTATAAGTGAGAGATGTCATTCTCATAAATTCAAGGCAGGAATTTTGAGCAAAAATCATAGAGATTTTCTTCTTGGCCTGCTTTGCAAAGCTTGCCTAGGTTGCTATCTTACACAACCCTGAACCACCTACACAGAGGTGGCAGCCATCTACATTGAGCTGGCCCCTCCCATACTAATCATTAATCATTTAATCATTTTGCATCACAGACATGAAAACAGATCAATCAAATGGAGGGAATTAATCAATTAATGCCTTCTGCATCTATGTAAGTCTAGTTTGTATTATGCTGACAAAATCTTGCAAGACATGCTCAACCCTCAGAAGTGTTTTCCTTCATATTCTGTACTTTGAGATCTATCTTATTTTCACACTTTAATATTTTATCACATATTGTAGGTGAAGTGGTAAGAGGTCAGAGTCTTGGTCGATTTGTTATATTTGGATATCCAATTTGTCAAGATACTTTATTGAAAATAATCTTCTCTCTAATGCATCTTCTTAAGAACTTCTTCAAAAAATGTTGGATATAGATGTTTATTATATCTTGTAGGCTCTATGTTTTTTTTTCCATTGACATACATGTCTGTTTAAAAAAAAAACAGCAGGCTGAGGCCTTGTATGGAAAAAATAATAGCAATAAAGGCTTAAGTATATACAAACAAAAACACAGAAATGCACTCTTTTAAAGCATAAGAACACAGACAAGCTTACCAGCCAAGACCATAATTACATCTGGCATAGGTCTCACATCTCTTTTATCATGTTGTTCCCTTTCCTGTTTCTTCAAGAGTAGAGAATCCCAAGAAAGAGGCAGAGTTTTCCTTGAAAGTCAGTTTTTCAAGAATTTAATCTGTTATAATTTAATATATAGGATGAATTACTATGTATAAATAAGTAAGTAATCCTAGAGATGAAAATTTTACTAGGGCAAAGGATAGGGCTACTCTACACATGTTCCTTTGATGAAGAACTTCCTGATACTTTTTTTGTGGTGATGCTATAAGTTGACCACTATCACTTTCTTTTCTAGCCATTTGGTTTGGGGGGGATCACAGCAAGTCTAAGAAGGATCATTCACAACAATTTTTATATTCTGACTATAAGTGAATTACCACTAGCACTATTCTCTCTTGTCTCAGGAATCCGATCAGGCCTACATAATATTCTTTATGTCCTTTCATAAGGGGTAGGGTTCTTTTTCAGCTTTTTGATGAGCTAGGGTACTAACTAATAATAATATATTTTAAATAATTTAAAAGACATTATTTCTCCATATATGCTTATTTGTCTTAAAGCAGCTCTGGCTGCTTGGGTCTGTCTTAATGTCCCATATAATTTCAAAAACTTTCTGGTTCTGTGTAGAATATCATTTGTATTTTACTGGATGTAACAAAAGCCTATGATTTTTCTTGCCAATCTAAAGCATAAATAATAGTGATTCTTCTGACCTTTGAACACAGATTCTTTTTTCTATATCCTTCAGTTTCCCTCATTATATTTACAGGTACTTTTACTTTGTTAATTTTCTTCTCATGCATTTTCTTCACTTATTTTTGTTGTTGTTGTAAATAAAATTACTTCCTGTGTTTCTGTTTCAAATAACTCAATAATGCCAAATTTTAGCCATACTACTAAACATTTGATGTTTTCTGACCAGTATTCTCAACTTTCATGTTTGTTCAAATAAAATGTTTATGTATCAAAAAAGTTGTATATATAAAATTATAGCATTTTATGAACAGTTAAAATTTCATTTTACTTCTAATTTTGGCTAGAATTTAGAACTTCCTGTTGAATGAAAGTGACAGAAATACATACAAATCATGTTACTGAGATGAAGGATATTTTTTGTATACCTAATTCATTTGATTTATTTTATCATAAAGGGATTATCATATGTCAAGAGTTTCTTCAACAATGAGGAAAATCATTTTTCATCATTTTGTTGATATAGTAAATATAGATAGCATCTTTATATATACTGATATTATGTTGGGTCCCATTATTAGAACTCAAAGTTCACATTAAATAATATTTTAATAATATATTGGGGTGGACTTTCTAGCATTTAGTATCTGTTCATTCATTATCATCTATATTATGAGACAATTTTTTTAAATGATATTGATATCAGAAAATTTAATGGTTTAAAAATGCATGTATTTGTAATTGAGAGTTTCACCTACCGATCATTTAAAGAAAGATACAAAAATTTTAAATACATGTGGTATTTTGGTCTTATGAAAACATATGTTAGGTAAGAATTTATATTAAAAATTAAAAATCTAATTTTTACTTTATTGAAATACTTCAATATACCTATATACAAATTTTATTACATCTGCTTTAGAATAATATATGAACTTTAAATAATATCACTAAAAATACTTTTTTCAATTTTACTTGGAGAACATAGCGTGTAGCCTAAGAATTTTCTTACCTTTTTAAGCTAATTTTGCATATTGCCAAGAAAAAAATAACATTTTCTAAATAACTTTTATTGGTATTCATTACATTCACTATAGTATTGTGTAGTCTAAGTAATTAACTTAGATCAGGTGAATGTTGTAGATGGTTTCTGACCCCATATGGGCCAGAGGTCTGACTTGCCCATGGCTGCATTTACCCCTAAAAAAATGAATCAGACACTCATATTAATTTCATCCTGTTTGGCCTATGTCTCAGGCATATTGGTAGCTTGCTCTTTCATGCTCATTCAACCCATATACATTAATCTATCTAGCCACATGGCTTGTGGCATGGCCCAGCTCACCTGGGTCCTACATGATTCTTCTTTGGCAGCTGGATGGAGTCTACCTTAACTCCGCCTACCTCTACCTGTTTCTGATGTCCTGCCTATTGTAACAATGCTTAAAAGAGTCCCTTTACTCACAAAATGATTTTCACAGCATACAGATGAACATTTCTACCACACTTACTCTTTTCTGTCTACTCAAAAAGAAGGTTTCAATTTCAACATAGCAAAATTACATATAACATAACAACTATCAAGCAAGAATTAAAGTTACAATATCTACTCTATTTTTATTAAAAAATTAAAGAAAATATTCTATTGTCCACTTTATTCTTATGAGTCTAAATTTCATATCTAATATACCTTTTAAAATTACTAAGAAAAACTATACCTATAATTATTAAACTTTCAACAACATCAAAGATAACAGAAAGATATAATATTACCCAAACAAAGAGGAAGTGCATGCAGCTTCCAAAATCTAGAAATGACAGAGCCGACACTTGTCTGCCTGGACAGTTAACAAAAGTTCCTTTGTAACATTGAGGCATCCATCTTTAGCCTAAAGGTACAGAGTATCTGCCATACGATTAAGTGATACACTAAATCTGGCACAGTCCATCTGTCACTTCTACTTGTGTCCTACAGGATGCCTGGCAATTTTCTCTGCACATCAGGGACATGAATAACCATTTTGGCTTGTTCCACCAAAGTTCAGAGGTCACTTTCCTATGGAACTCACATGTCCAGTTTATATAGCATACTGTCAAGCAGTCAATAAAAGCACAGTTTCATGTCCAGTGTCTAACTGTTGCCACAGAGTAAATTCCACTTGAAGTTTCTTCAATGCTCATCATTCTCTTGGAATGCATTGATGTTGCCAGGAGCAGACATGTCTCACTCTCTAGAAAAGTCTAAGTTCTTAAAATATTTTAAATGCCATAGTCTGTAGGTCTTTGAAGTATTTGAAGACTACCTATCTAATTGAAATATATCTTTGTATACCTAGAAAAACCTAACTAACATGAGTACAAGTTTGGTTATCATAGGTGACTATTAATCTGCATTTCTTACACATTACAATTTTAAATGAGCTACATAAACATCATACCTTAATCAGGAGTAGAAAAGCACATACAGCATAACAAAATTGACCTTAAATTTGTATCAGTAAACTAAAATCCATCTATCTTTCTTTTTTTCTGGCAATTTTTTTTCTTCTTTATTTTGTATTTAACAAAAACACAGTTACATAAATTTAAAATGAGGAAAAATTAACAACAACTATAAAGAGGATAAGAATCATAAGCATGGCTTATCAAGGGTGATAATGCAAATAAGATTGCTACACATATATTTACTTTGTGTTCAGCTTTCCCTCTGAAATTTTTTTTTTAATCCCTGTATATCCTTATTCAAGGTCCCTTCCCCCTCCCACTAGATCTTGTCATTTTTTTCTCTGCAACTCCCCATCCCCTCCCTGGGCAGGGAGCAGACAGTCCTATGGTAAAACTGACCCAATAATGCTTGGATCAGTCTCCACTCCTGGACAAATCCAGTTTTGTCCCCCTCTCCCTCAAGGGTGAGTCTGGTGTTCCTACAGGTGGAGTGGGGTTCCAAGGGTCAGTCCAGGGTGTTTCTGATCCCAGGTTCTTCAGTGGATGTGGTTTGCCGCTTGGACATGTTTGGCTTTTTTTCTTGTTTGTTTGTTTAGAGACCACTAATGAGTGAGTACATCCCCTGCTTATCTCTCG